>CATIWM010127965.1:0-19559 GCA_949671775.1 Mallotus repandus | reverse complement strand
ATAAATTTATTATTTCCAGCAATTATAATTGAATGGCTCAAGTATAAATATAAGCTCTGAAGATCATTTAGAGGTTAAGAAACTTGTTTATTCATTATATACTTCAAAGCATTCAATTAAGCTCAAAAATTCTCTTTAATTCATTCTTGTATTTGATAAACTCTTGTGAGAGTTTGGTGAGTGTTAGAATAGAAATTCTTATTCTTCTATTTTCTAGGATTTAGAAAATGGGAAATAAGGTTCTATTCTAAAGGAATTGGTTTAAGTGTTTAGCCATTAAAACACTTGGGAATTGGTTTTAGAGTGAGTCTTAAAACTCTCGTTTGTAAGGTTGTAAAAGTGAACTTTAAACTCTTGTGTATACTCAATCTTGTGGATAAGATTGTGGGTGATTGAAAATTCTAACTTGAGGATTAGTTAGGTGGAGACGTAGGGTTGTTGAGAATCCATACTCCTTAAATTGTTGTGTTGATCATTCTTACTTCTTAACATTCTTCTAAATTCTTACTTATTTGTTTTTAGGTTTTTATTATTATTCGATAGCCTTATTCACCCCCTCTAGAGCATTCATAAGTTTAAAAGTCGAATTAAGTACAAATTTGATAATATATCAACTTGACTCGATTACAACGGAGAACATGTTCGAGGTTCAAATGACAAAATGACATGTACCATTCCAATAGCCAACACACAAACACAAGACATAGCCATTTAACAAGCACAAAATTTTTATAATATACAAAATTTGGGAAAAAGGTGTAAATACCCTAATTTTACATAAGTTTTTTATATTTTTTGAGGTACAAAAATATTCTTATTATTTTAAAAATAGCACATTTAGACCCCTTTTATAAACGACGTTAATTTGTAATGTTAATAAAATCCATTATATATAATATGTACAAAGAAAATATTAAATAAATATGCATTTTTACCCCTAATGTTTATAAAGAGGTACAAATTCACCCTTAAAGAATATTTATAAACATTTAAACCCCATTTTTTAAACAAATATTCAAAATTCTTATCTAATAAATTTTACATAATATTATGCTAATATAATATTTAAAAAATTACATATAATGCTAAATTTTACGTAAAGTGCAATTTCTTTTGATACTCGTACTAATGCTAATATAATATTAAAAAATTACATATAATTTTTTTATGCAAATATTTTCAAAAAATTGTATAGATTCATTAAATTCTTTTTTTATAATTAAAATATTTTTAAAAATCATCTCATCTTATATAAAACCATTTTGTTTAAATATTTAAAAAAAAAATTAATATAATATCAACATATACAATTCTTTAAAAAAATATATTTGCATAATAAGTTATATGTAAATTTTTTTAATATCATATTAGCATTAATAAAATCTACAAGTATGAAAAATAAATTGTGCTTTAATATTTTTATTAAATGATGAATTTAAATATTTTATTTTGAAAATTTATGTTTAAAAATTTATAAATTCTCTTTAAGGATAAATTTACTCTTGAGTATAAATATTAGGGGCAAAAATACACTTTTATTTCATATTTTTTAGTATTTGTCAAACACAGCAGATCCACTAACAGTAGAAATTGCCACCGTTTATAAGAGGAGACTAAATGTATTATTTTCAAAACGATAGAACTATATTTACACCTAAAAAAATATAAAGAGTTTATATGAAATTAGAAAAAAATATTAAGGGTGTATAATTTTTCTTAGAATTTATTAAGCTTAGAAGTTTTTTTAGTCGTAGTTAATTTTTCACCGTAAAAAAAATAAAAAAGAATGAATGTTTGAATTTTATATTTTATATTTAAATTTTCGTATATTTTATCATTTGAAATATTCACGATGGACGTTAGGACTAGAAGTTGAAAATATCTATCTTAATTAATTTATATACATGCCATTGTGATTATTAATCGTAAAGTGCTGCACGTGTACATGCATGGCTAAACTCAAATTACCTTTGAAGACTCACTAGCCACCAAAGACAATTTTTATATTGTAAATGAGTGGTTAATTTATATGAAATCACACATTATTTTATAATATATTTATGCTAAGGTATAATTACATTACAGACAAAATGATTAATGAAAAAGATTGATTTATGGGGCAATAGTAGTTTTACTTCTTTTGATGTTTAAAACAAATATTAGCCTTTTTTATTTTTTTGTGCTAATCTTTTACCCAACTCATTTAAATTTTTTTAATCTAGAAAGTAAAAAATGCATCTCATAACGGCTTTTACATGTATTTCTTCGGTTATATGTCAAAACAACTTGTATGTATTGAGATGAAAAAAATAAGGATAGTATGTGGTGTTTAATGATTATATTTAAAATTTTTTACTAAAAATAATTAATATTTTTTTCTGAAACTCAAACTTTATACATTTTTAATTTAAAAGTTTTAGAAGAAAAAAAAATTTAATATTTCTTTTTTTAGTGTACCATCTATGAGCAAAATGAATGAACATAAATCTATTTTTTTTTAGTGTACCGTCTATGAGCAAAATGAAATAACATAAATCTAATTTAATATCATGAATATTCTTCGTTCCTTCTCTTCTTATTTTTCTATTTATAAGTTACAATTTATTTCAATGATTTCAATTTCTCATAAAATTTTCAGGACTTCCTTAACCAATCTAATTTTTTTTTGTCCACAAATAAGTTTGATTTGCTTAAACTAAAAACATTTACACTAATTCCTTTTTTTTACATGACTTTAGATTTTCTTGGAAAGAGAAGGAAAGAAAATGAATTTTGTTTATTTTTTTTTTTTTTTAGTGTTTGGATTGAGAGAAAATAAAAATAAGAGAGGAAAAAATAGATAAATTTTAAATTATTATTTTAGTTTTTCATTTCCAGAATTTAAATTATATTTAATTATCATCATCTTTTTTTTTTTACTTTGTCTCAACTTTCTTTCCATTTTGGAGAGATAATTTTGAGTGAAAATAATTCATAGTTTTTTTTTCATTTATTTTACTTCCCAAACATGAAAAAGTTATTTTCTCTCTTTATTTTCCTTCCTTTTTTATTTTTATCATTGGAAACCTAATTTTTTTAGCACTGTTGGAAACCTAAATAAGTGTTAAAATGTGTGAAATTTTTATAAATTTTTTGAAAAATCAGTAAATTGAGCTAAAATTTGACAAGTACTATGCTATCCCACAATGTAAAAAAAAAAAAAAAAAACTAAATTATGACATGCTACAAAGTTTAGGGGCTAAATTGCCCATTATTTCATATTATTTCTACCCATACAACCAAAATAATACAATTCAAAACCAATGAAAGAGTAGTTAAATGATAACTCCTCTTTAAAGGCATTCTGAGATACACGATTTAATTTTTACTATCGTTAATTTAAAAGAAAAATATTGCTTCTTTTTTTTTTCTTGAAAAGGAATAGAAATTATTATTAAGAAATATCAGTAAAGAGAACATCAACAAAGAAACCTAGAGGGTTTAGATACCACTCCCTACAATTTAACATAGAAAGAGCAGCTTTAGCTAAACTGTGAACTGCTTCATTTGCATACCGTCCAACAAAGCCAAACTGCACATTAGCAAAAGACCATGGTTAATTCTTACAATCTTCAAGAACAATTCCATAAGGAGACATGCAGCTGGATCTCCTAATGTGATTGATAGCAACTTGAGAATCAGACTCAATCAAGAGATTGTCTAACTTCTTCGGATGAAGCCACTAAAGAGCCTCCCTCACACCCAACACCTCAACCTCCTGAGGGTTAATAACACCTGCCTAGGATTTACAAACTGCATAGATCATCTCACCAGCTGAGTTTTTAACAAGCCAACACCATCCTACACAATTATCATTCTCTGAAATAGCAACATCGATATTAATGGTCAAGACAGTATCCCTTGGCCTCTCCCATCTTATAACACCCTCTTGAAAACCAGATTTTGCATTGACATAAGACTGTTGCCCATTTCTGCACCTAGCATAACACCATTGTTGTAAAGATGATGATGCAAAATTTAGAATTTGAGAAGCATTCAGACTTTAGAGTTCCAAACACAATCATTTCCATTAAACCATATAGACCAACAAATAGCAATTGTCTGCAGACAACATTGACATCGCCCCTGCCATCTAACTAAAAAATTTGTCATGCAGAAAATCCCCTTTCACCTTAGGCCATTGTCCTACAGATAAACCCGATAACTACCATACCTGCACCACCATAGGACATTCAACAAAAGTATGCCAAGCAGATTCAACACCCAGATTACACACTTTACACCCAACATCAATTCCTACACGACGCGATATAAGAGCAGCATCTGTAGGCAAAATGCCCTTATAGAGCTTTCAGAAAAAATTACTTACTTTTATAGGGACATAAAGTTTCCATAACATCTTCTATAAAAACTGCATCTTGATGAGACTCTTCCCCTTGGATCAACCTATAACAGCTCTTCACGAAGTGGCCATTCACTTCGTGAAGCCAAAACCAGGAGTCCTCACTTGTCTTTGGGACAAAGGAATTCTCATGATCAAGTTGCTATCTCCTGGATCAAAAATGTCTCGAATGACATCTTCATCCACTCATGGCCATCTATAGACAATAAAGAAGATACCTTTAGAGAAGCTACATCAAGATGCATTTCAGTGCGAACCAAGCCATTCACACTACCTAACAAATAAGGATTAGACCCAATTACAATGTCTTCTCCTATTCCAATCCACAAACGACACCCTGCTCTCAACCATTCTTGAGTAGCCCATAACCTACGCCGCACGAAACTTGGGTTCGAACCCAAATTAGAAATAAGAAAAGAACCATTCTTAAAATATAACACTTTGAACAATCAGGACACAAGGGAATCCAGCTCAGTCATAAAACGCTAATCCTGCTTTCCTAATATTGCAAGGTTGAAATTGCATAGCCTCTTAAAACCCAAACCTCCTGCACTTTTGCTCAAACATAGAGATTCCTATTTGCACCACCTAATTCCCTTCCTATTAGAGCACCACCAAAAAGCATTAAACATTCTCTCCAGATCAGCATATAGATCCATAGGAAATAAAAATACATTCATGGTAAAGGTTAGTATGGCTTGTATTACAGATTTTATGAGAGCTTCCTTACCTGCCCTGGACAATAGTTTACTTCGCCAAAAGTTTAACTGATTCCTTACTTTGTCTTTTATAAACCCAAAGATAACTTTTTATCTCTTTCAATTAAGGATGGAAGACCCAAATAATGCCCTTGATCTCTAGCTAGTTAAACCCGAAGCAAATCACATAAACTTTGGCGAGTTGTATTTGCAACACTTGAGCTGAATAAAACTATTGATTTGTTGAAATTAACAAATTGACCTGAAGCTTGCTCATACTCATGTAAAAAACCCTTCACTACTTCATATTCATTCATTGTCACCCCAAAAAAATAAATAGCAATCGTCAGCAAAAAATAAATGGCTGACTATAGGAGCTTTATGAGAAATATGACATCCATGCCAACGATCCTCTATTTCTCGTTTCTGAATGAGAGCACTAAATCCCTCTGCACATAAAATAAAGATGTACGAAGAGATTGGGCAACCTTGGCAAAATCCTCCATGTGGAATAATCAAACTATACTCTTTACTATTCCCAGTAACATAGTATTTAACTGAGGAAACACAAGCCAATATAAGGGAAACCCATTTTGAACAAAACCCATACTTGCAAAGCATATCATAAACAAAACTCCATTCTAAGCGATTGTACGATTTGCTCAAATCAATTTTAAGAGCTGCTACTCTTGGTTTTCCTTGCATTTTGAGCTTGAGATAGTGAGTCATCTTAATTGCAATCAGGATGTTATAAGTAATTAGCCATCCTGGCATGAAGGCACTTTGCGACTCAGAGATTAAGCAGGGAAGCATTGTTTTGAGACAGTTTGCTAAGATCTTGGCCATGATCTTATACAATACGTTACAAAGGGAAATTGGCCTCAAGTCAGACATGCTCTCCGATTTAGGGTTCTTTGGGATCAACACTATAGAAATGTCATTTAGACTACTAGGCAAAATTTCCTGTTGAAAGAAATCCACATAAACCTATAAAACATCCTCTTGCACAATATGCCAGAAAAACTGAAAAATACTAGATTCATATTATCCCTGCCTAGTGATTTATCTAGCTGCATACTAAAAACCACATTACACACCTCCTCCAAAATGATCGGCATTATCAGGGTCTCATTCAACTCAGGCGATACTACTGGATTGATATAACTCAAGACCTTTGAAGATTGAGAATTGGCAGAAGTGAATAGATTATTGAAGTAATCAATTATAACATCTCCTAATCCACCTTTCCAGTCCCTCCAAACACCATTGTTATCTTTTAAAGCCTCTATTTTGTTATGTCTTTTCCTTCCCGAAGCGTAGGAATGGAAAAATTTTAAATTGGAATCCCCATGTTATAGCTAATGAACCTCTGCTCTTTGTTTCTAAAAAAGTCTCTAATGAACCCAGAATGTCAAGATACTCAATGTTAGCTTTGTGATAATTTTAAATCCCATCATCATCCAATCGAAGCCTTAAATGCTGTAAATGAACCTTAGCTGCTTCTAAACGTCTGTGAAAATTCTTTTCATAACCACCATCCCAAGATAACAGAGCTTCACCACATTGGGAAAGCTTCGTTTGGATATCACTGTGATTTACAACAATCCAAGCACCTTCAACAATGTTACGACAATTGTCATCTTGCAACCATACATTCTTAAACCTGAATTTTCTTACCTAGACCAATCACTCCATAGCTTTCAGAATAAGTAGGATGGGGAGATGATCAAAATTTAAGAAATTCAAAGAGCTAGCCGAAGCCTAAGAGAATAAGTTTTGCCATGAACAAGACACCAGCTCCTTGCCCAACTTTTCTTCCACCCAATTCACTGACCCCTTACCTCTCTCCTAAGTAAATTTATACACATTAAGACCTAAATCAAATAACCCACTCTCCTCTACAGCTTTGCGAATAGCATTAATCAACTAAGAAGGTTGCCTGACCCGACCCCTCTTCTCTTTATGAGCCATAATATCATTGAAATCACCCATGCACACCTAGGGTAGAGAAGAATAATGAGAAAGATGTTGCAATAAGTCCCAAGAATCCCGCTAGCGACCTCTCTCAGAGAACCCGTAGTATCTCGTAAACCTCCACAGACCCAAGCTTAAGAAATTAATTTCTTTAATGAATAATTCTAAATCTATTTAACAGTGGAGGCAGGATTGGCTCATAATATCCTATTCACTTTTCATTTTACTTTAGGATTTAGGAAAAATTTTAGAAAGACTCAAGTCAAATAAACTACTCATAAAATGAATAAAATGAAGAAATGCTTATATGTATGCATTTATTTTTACCATTTTTTTTATTAACACATTTGTTTCCATATAAAAAATTTATCATCTCTTACTTAATTTCAATATTTAACATAGAATATTCATAACGAATTTAAGTAATTAAGGATTGTAACCATATCCACATCTTTCCAAAGAAGGCCCAAGCCCCCACTTCGGCCCACACAATCAACAACAAACATACCACTAAAACCAATTTTCTTTTTTGTAGCTTCCATTCTATTTAAAGTAACCAAAGTTTCCATAAGGAAGATCATATTGGGCTTGCAGCTCTAAGCAATATCCCGAAGAACTTGAAATGTCCGTGGGTTGCCCAACCCACGACAGTTCCAACTTATAAGACTCATGGAGATGGGCAGGCCTGGGAACCACCAGAACCCGCCTCGAGCCCTTTTTTGAGCCCACAACAATTAAGTCCATTTGCTCCACTTTAATACCCTGCACAACCTTTTCATCCTCTCTTCAACGCTGTTTAGGATCAATAATGATAATTCCCTCATTGGAATTTAAATCAGGTATCTCATTTGTAAGGCAAGAATCCTAATTATTTAAAACTTCGCTAAGACAGTTTCCTGACCCCTTTGATTGCTCACCCATTATTCCTTTTCCTTTCCTAGGTCCGAGAATCATGGCATTACCTCCACCCGAAATGGTAACTGCCATCTGAGAAATATTTCCTTGTACCACCCTTGAATCCACCATCATCGCCATACCGTTGTGAACTTCCTCTTTTTTTGGTGGAGCCACCATATGTAACCATCGCTCCCTACTTTGCTGTTGTGGCTTGGTGGGTGTCGCCATTAGCCATTGGCCATAAGGCTTTAGAACTTCACCCATATCCGAAGCAAAAACCTTCTCACAAGAATAATCAGTATGGCCTAATAATTCATATATATGACAAAAATGTTTAAGCCATTCATACTTGAAATCAACCCAGAACCAGTCACCACCTTATTGTTTAAGCTTCATTCTTCGTTTACTTGCCTTACGAACACCAACAACAACCCTAATTCTTATATAGGTCCTCCAAATCTTAGAAAAATTATTTGGATCAGAAGACATATAGTTGCCAATATAGTTACCCACCTGCATTGCTACATGCTCCAATTTAAAACCTATAGGAAGATTGTAGTCATGTACCCAAAAATCTGCATGAAATAATGGGACTTGGGTTGGTTGTTCACTGGGAAGCAATCGATGAACAAGCAAAGTGGTATTATCAAATGTCCATGGACCCTTGTCAATCACTCTGGTGATAACCAACTCGTGGAAAAACTGGAAGAGGAAGAGATATGGATTCAATTCCTTTATCCAGACTCCTTGCACAGGACGCCATAGAGTTCATCAGTGCTTAAATGATATGATTAGGACTTTAAATGAATCGAGCTGCTTGTTCGACTCGATAAAAACTCGTTCGAACTTATATATTGAAACTTGTTTAAGAAATGAGACGAGTTCAAACTATACAAAACTCAGTTTGAGAAGCTCGCAAACATTATTGAATAAAAATTCGTGAGCTAGTTCATAATTTTAATGTTTAATAATTTAATTTTAGATATATAATATATACATTTTTATTATAGAAAAATATTTTAAAATATATATTATTAGAATAAAATTAAGTATATTATAATTTATTTAGTAAATAATTTATTTTTAATTTTTAATATATAATATTAATTTATAATTTATATTTTTAAAATTTTTAGACTCATTTAAATTTATTTAAATTTGAAATCAGTTTGTCAATATAAAATAATATAGGAAATTCAATTTGAATTCAGTTCAATTATAAATAAACCCAATTTAAACTAATTAAAATTCCACTCTATTCTACTCAACTCGATTAAATCCTAAATATGCTGTCTTTTGTTTTTTTTTTTTTAAGTCCAAAAAAAGCAACAAGGGTCGATTCCATTAGCACTACGACGATAAGCAATTTTGTCAAACAGTAGTGGGCCCCGCCACTGCTCCCCATTCACGCGTGCTTCCAGATCCAATGGCCCTAATCACATCCCGCATAACACGGGATGGGTTCCCAATGCCCAGAAATAAACCATCCTACGGTCCACATTCTCCGCATTTGACTCTTCCCTGCCTGAAAAATAAAAAAATACACATATCCCAATAAACTAACTTTAAAAAAAAAAAATTATTTTCAAAAAAAATTATTTTCTTTGTAATAAAAATCCAACTCTCTTACTCACTCATTTACATTCACTTCCTCCACAGGTCACAGCGCACCGTTCACATTTCAACTCATACATACACATACCCCCAACTCTCTCTCTCCGAAGATATCCAGCGAAGCAATTTCTATCAGATCTTCAATTTCTGTTCTTCTTGGTGTCTTTGTTGGGATTTTATCTTTTAGCAGGTTATGTGTTGATGGGTTTTTCTTTTCTAGTTTAATTTAATGAGATGCTTGAGTTATTGGTTTGTTTATGCAGTGATTTGATGTTTTCTTGCTGTTTTATGGTAAAAAGATTTATTTTTTTTATGGTTTTTCTGTTATTGGGTATCTCAAGATCATTTTTTTCTTCTAAAAATAATTTTTTGTGCCGTGGAATAGTCATTTTGCTAATAGTAAGCTGGGATTTTTGTTTAATTTGTTGATGTGTTCATGATCTGCAACTAGTCCTGGTTTTGTCGATCTATGTGTTTTACTTATTGGGTTTCAATTTTTTTTGGTTGCCTTTCAGCTATGATTAGTTAAAAGAATTCATGAAAAATAGCTTAGGCTTAAGCGTATGTTTTCTTAGACATGAAATGATTAAGACTTTGTTGATCCTTACAAATTATAGTCATAACTTTCTTTTTAAAGTATGTTATTGATTTTTGTTGTTGTAAAATGAGACAGGGTTATGCGTTTATGTTGTTATTGTATTTCTTTTCTTGATTGTTGTTCATTTAGTTGTTTTGCTTGTTATTGAAGAAATAGTTCGTTGATTGTCGATTCTATGTTATAAGTCTAATGGTCAGGCTTTATTTATTTTGTGCATTTTTCTGAAGTTCGTTTGGGTGGTATTGTTGTCTTTTGCAGTGCAGCTGAAGTTTATTTCAACACTCGTTTGGGATATAGAGAAGGAGAGCAACATGCCGTGGGCTTCTTCTTTTGTGAATTATAACAGAAAATGTGTTCGTTTGGTGGTCTTCTTTCGTGTCATACTGTAATTTAGTTTGCGTTGGTAATACAAAAAGAAAATATTTTATGATTGTTCTTTGTTATGTTTTGCTTGAAAAATGGAATTTTGGCAGTGATCCTTTGCTTTGCTTTTGTTTAGTCACACAAGGGCTCTTGCTTATGATTGCAGGCAGATCCTCTTTGACTTTTGAAGCAATAATTGTATTCAGCGTGGTTTCAATTTAAAGCCGGTTTGAGGAGTGAGAACTGAGAATGTACATTGCGATAACCATAAAGAAGTATCGAGCTGGGAAAGGAGTAGGAAAAATTAAAATGAGCATTGGAAAATCTGCATATTACCAAGCGATGCAAGTTTGTCAGGTAAAAGTACCATTTTTCTTTTCTTTGAAGTTTCTTGTTAATTTGCATGATTACATTTGTAAGTTTTAGTCTTGCACTTCATCCAGTGCATGAAATTAGAAGTTAATGGTTTTTTTTGGTTTTATTGGAGAGTACATGTCCTTTTGGATGCTATATAGATGCCAGCTAAAGATTTTAAGCCTCCAGGTTCCATTTATAGATTGGTGATCTCTTTGAACAGTGGTGACAGTCATTTTCATTGTTTTGGTGCCTTTGAAATTTCATAAATAAGCTGATTTTAGAGATGATATCCTGATTGGTTTTTGATCACCAATTATGTTGATAAGATAAGAGGTGCATGGGAACATAATTACTATGTTCATATATATGTACGAGTATGATATTATTCTTGATTTCTATGCATTAACTTCTATTTTATTACTTAGTATAGGTTGGCTAGCTAGCTGGCTCTTTTAAGTTGTTTCACTAAAGCTTTTGGTGCCATTTATTCATCTATTAATCTTTTCCATTGATGTGGTTAGTGCTCATAAAATCCTTAAAAGTCTCAAGAGTTGGGAATTTAGAGGCATAATGAGATGATTTTCAATACATAGAAATGGGGACATTGCACGTTGTGTTGCTCAATTTATGTCCTCAACTTGAAAGTCACCCTTGAGTTTGTCCTTTTTATGGGGCTGTGACGTTACTATATCCAAGAGTCAAATCTATTCGCATATTGTTCTCTCTTTTTGCTTCTCCTTAGCTTCAGCTTACCATTTGTAATTTGTCAATATTCTAATACTAATTATTGTCCATTTTCATTTTCTATTACAGGCTGAATATTTCCGCCAGTTGCTTAAGCCTGTTACGTAGTCTAGCATTACAAAGTTCTAGGGGTTGGGTTTTGGGACGGATTGCCCTCTGGTTGTATTCATACAAAAGAAGGCAATGACAATGAACTGTTTGATTATGGTAGTTGTTCGTTTAGAATAGACAGCTCTTTATGCAGGATGGCAATTCATTGAACTGTTTGATTCTGGTAGTTGTTCAAGAAAGTCTTTTTGTCAGTTTAGGAACCTTCTTCCAATTGAAAGCGAAATAATTGCCAACCAAAGCCTGGAAAACCATCATTTTCTCAAACTTTTGATTGAAGGCAGGCGTCTGATGCAGAGTGACCAACAATTTTATGGCAAAAAAGGAGTGCCCCACTTTGCCAATCAAAGGGGTAACAATTATATGCATGTTCCAGTTGCATCTTCCTTCGCTGCAGCTCCACCTCCAGCTGCTAATCATTTGATGCCTATTCATGGTATTGAATTTCAACCTTCTGAGGTTTGCCCGAAGAATTTCATTATCTTTGATCAGACTGATTATCGGAGCCAAATTCTGTACCACCCCACAGTTGCCCACAAATTCAGTGGTCATGGCTTGAACATGCATGTAAATTACATCCAAGAGAATTATGAGAGAAATGCTGTGGAGGATGTTGAAAGAGAGATTTCTTCTCTGAAAGAGGATTCAGATGATATCGATGCATTATTGAGCTTAGAAGAGGAGGAACAGGACGAATATGATGAGGAAGAGGTCAGCACAGCACGAACTTATGGAAATTATGGAAGCAGCTCCCCTGATTCTTGCTCCACTTACGGTTCTAAACCCAGGAGAAATGGATCTTCTTCTGTTCAGAAATCCTCAGGCAGTGGTAGCAGCAGTAATGGTGAAATGAAACGGCAGAAAATGAAGAAGATGGTAAAGGCACTGAGGGGAATTGTACCTGGGAGTGACCAAATGAATACTGTTACTGTTCTAGACGAAGCTGTTAGGTATCTCAAGTCTCTCAAAGTCGAAATGCAGAACCTTGGAGTTGGGAATCCAAAGAACTAAACTTGAACTGATCTGTGGTACTAAACTCTATTTTCTTCTAAGGTAGAGGCAATCATGGAGCAATCAAGTTCCCACTCTCTCTTGGCTGGTTGGTATTAATTGAATAATGATTGCAGGTATTGGTGCACGCGTTAAACATTCCAGTTATATATTGGTTGCCGCAACGCCAAGGTTTTAGTCTATATTATGTCTTAAACTTCTCTGTAAACTCTGTTTCCGCATGCTCTGTATTTGAAGGTGGCTTGATGTTTAATGTGTAATACTAAGCTATACTTGCAGGTATTCTGTCAGGCTTGTTAGTACTACTTTAAATGCTGTGTTGTCCTGTACTTTTTAAATCTATTGAACTGTTCTTATGTCCTTTTGCCTGTAGCAGTGCTTTATATGGTTTATTGCGTCTTTAGGATATGCTCATAATTAATGGTCCTTATTGGTGCTGGATACAGTTGTACTCATTAAATGGCTAAATGGATGCGCTTTGTGTCAGCATTTATTATTGAAAAATCTGCTACTGTACTGTTTTTAACCTTTCTTTTTATGTTTTCTTTATGATGCTTTAAACATGCTGCCGCTTTTCCCTTATCCTATATTTTGCTATTCTATATGCCACATGTGCTGGGAATTTAGAGACATGAAAATCTTGATCATGCATTGATGGTGCTTTGCCACCTCTCTTGCAGTGCCTATAGGTAGTGGTGTCAGTGGAGCACCGTGGCAGTATCAGCAGCATTTTTTTTAAATGCACTGTTGGATCCAAGTTGTAATTCTTTTTTTTGAGTGACATAAGTGGGTATTCCATAGCTTTATGTGAGCATGAATTGCTCAAATCTCTGTCACTGTCTTGGTCTCACCTTTATATATGCTTTAAAGATATGATCCTTTTAAAAAAAAATTTTGAAGAAGGTTAGGCCCCAGTGGTAAATGCAATTGCTCCTAATCTATAACTTGGGATGGACTGATGTCTATGCTTAGCAATTAGAATGCGCCAACCAAATGTGAAGTCATAGTGTACTTCGTAGGTCGACGGTTTGATCATCGGCTTCTTTCCTAGTAACAAAAAAAATATTGGTTATAGAAAGGGTTGTTATTATATTCGTTATGTGCTGGAATTATAGGGACATGAAGATTCTTAGTCCTGCATGGATATGGTGCTTTTGTTTATTTTTATCCTTCATATAGACATTTGCAGCCCGCAGGCCAATAGGTAGTGTTGTAAGTGGCGCACCACCAGAGCCATTTGTGTTGCCATTATCCTCCATCCCCTGCCTACCTTTGTGCGTCTATGCAGAACCTCATTGGAGAATGGAGGATATGATTTAGGCCAAGCAGAGTATACTTATCCCTTCCCTATCATGTACCCAACAACTTCATTGGATATTCTAGTATTAGTTAGTGCCTTTGTGGCTTTCCTTTTTCAAAATCTCCTCCTTTTTCATTTTTCTAAGTCAACGATGTGAATATTTTTACAGGTTGATGTAATGTGCTACTGCTAATCCGAGTACTTTCATGTTGTATTATACAATGCAAATGGAAAGGCAGGTCACTGTGCTTATCTCAAGAAAAAGTTATCAGACAATTGCAACTTGAACAATTAATCAACCTTTTTTTTTTTTTTACACTGGAACGTGGAGAAGTAATTAAACAAATAGATAAAAACAACTCATAAGGATAATTGTTTATCAGAAAACAATTCTTCAAGGAATGTATTATCACTTAAACAATGGAACCGTTTAATCCAAAACATTTGATAAAGACCAAAACTACACATAAACATTACTCAAAAGGAAACAAAAATCTCTATCAGTTGATTTGGTTCCTATTCCAGAAACAAGTGACAGCTTTACTCATGTTCAACATATGAGTCCAATTACAATGGATTAGAAACATTGACCTTATTTAAAGAAGGTTTATGGGTTTTCTTCTTTATGTACTTTTGACTTATATTACACACTTTATGTGTTGGTTGGTTGAGGAATTTTGTTAAATGAAGCAAATCATCATTACCCTTTTGAAGTATTAAAACTTAGTAGGTGAAAATTAAATAATTTCTTGAAGACTATATGCACAAGAGCTGTAAATGAATTCTTGATAGGCTATATAATAACAATTGATAAACAAAAGTAGTAATAGAAGTAACACTTACTATTATTTCTTTCCCTTCGAAACCTAAGCTAACATGCCTAAACTCAACAATTGATAACTAAAACTAGTAACCATAGTTGATCTGAAGCGGAAAAGAAACTATATCATCTCCAATCATGATAGTGTGCCCTCCTGATGGCAGAACACTGTAAGCATTATAATCTATCATATGCAAGCTCTTGCACACATTGAACTTGAAATTAACTTTCTCAGTACTTCCAGCCTGAACAAACACCCTCTTGAAACCAATCACCTGTTTGATATAAGATCCTGCAATTCCTTCTGGTGGTTTAGAGTAAACAATCACAACCTCACTACCATCCCTTGATCCTGTGTTTTCAACCTCAACTTCGAACTCAAAATCATCGTCACAAGGCAAATGATCAGTTAGGACTGCTGGGCATGAAGGCTTGTAGGTTCCATTATTATATTTTAAATCACGGCAATGCTGAAACCTATCCAGCTTTATGCGGTTAGAACGCTTTGCAGCATTTATGTTGTAGCTAAATGTGGTGTAGCTAAGTCCATAACCAAATGGATACAGAGTTGAACCATTGAAGAATTTGTATGTTCGACCTGGATAGCCTAACTTGTCATCAGGCCGCAGCTGCATAGATGTCATAGGCAGCTGATCAACATAATCAGCTTCATACCAAGTAATAGGTAATCTTCCTCCTGATGAAAAAAAAAAAATTATGTTCAAGAAACTAAAGAAAACGATGTTAAAATTAATGAACCGTCAATTATAACAGGCTTGCGAACCAGGATTATATTTGCCAAAAACAACATCGGCGATGGCATGGCCACCCTCTTCTCCAGGATATCCAGCCCATAGAATGGCCTTGATCTTGTCGTTATCCTTGGCGAAGGAGATATCAACCCCTCCTGCTGACATGATTACAAGAACAACTGGGCCTTTGGCAGCATTGGCAATTTGATTGATCATCTGAGTTTGGTAACCAGGAAGGAGAAGATCATCCCTGTCCAAACTTTCAGCCTCAACTTTTAAGTCTATTCCAGCTACTATTATGGTTGCATCTGCATTCTTTGCAGCTTTAACTGCTGGGTATATAAAACTCTCATTCTTGCATTGAACATCACATCCAAGTTCATAAGTCACATTTGAGTATGTAGAAAACCCATCAATAGGAGGCACATATCGACAAGGAACACCTGAGATATACGTACATAAATGCAAGAAATTCAGAATTTTCCACAAATAATGTAACTGTAGATTAACATATAATGTCTGTATACATTGTTGTTACCTGCATAATTTCCAATCATGGCCGTAGTTGCATTAGCATGAGGTCCAACAACAGCTAGGTTCTTAATACTATCAGTGCTCAAAGGCAAAGTATTATTGTTTTTGAGAAGAACAATTCCCTCTCTTGCAGCTTGTTTAGCCAATTCAATGTTATCCTTAGTGCACACATCATCCTTTCCCAAATTTTTATATTGGGGAGCTCCATCAAAAAATCCTAGCCTCATTAGCACTACATAAAGATAGTTCAATGATCTATCTATGTATTCCTCCCTGGCCTTTCCTTGGTTCACAGAATTCTCAGTGAAATTTGTGTAGTAAACTCCACAATCCAAATCCAAGCCTGCAATATCAAAGAATTGTAAATGATATTAAACACTTAGTTATGTAGGATTAGTGAAAATAAATTAATCATCCCAAGAAGATGTGAGTCACTAGCCTGCTTTGAGTGTTCGTGCAACGGCATCCTCATTCGTGTCACCAAGGAATTTGTGGTTATCAACCATTACTTCTATCGAATCACAATCTGAAACTATGTATCTGTAACAAAAAAGAAATGTTCAATTCTACCGAACAACATTGAATGTGGTATATAGAAAAATGTGATTTAGAGTATTGGTTGTACCCATGAAGATCCCAATCTCCTCTAATAGTTTGGTTCAGGAGTTTTGGATCAGCACAAGTAGGTATGCCATTAACACGATTATAAGAACACATAACACTGCTGACATCTCCTTCTTTAACACACATCTCGAAAGGTTTAAGAAACGTTTCAACCATATCTTGTTCTGTCACCTACACTCATAAAATTGTTCAAAATGTGAAACGATATAAAAATGGTATAAAATTAAATTTTCAGAATCAGGATTTCTGTAGCGAAAATTACTCTAGCATCGTAGGTCACACGTTCAATTCCTTGCCATTTATCAACATCATAAGCAGCATAGTGCTTGCAACATGAGGAAACTTTGAGAGGTCTACTATTCGGGTCTGTGTAATTCTCAGTACCTTCAACATCCTGCAAGCCTCTTACGTAATTGGCAGCATACCTTCCGACAACATAAGGATCTTCACCAGGTGTCTCGATGGTTCTGCCCCATCTAGGATCTCTGACTACATTAACATTCGGACTCCAATATGTTAATCCTGCTAGACCTAAGTTGTACATTGCCCTTGCTTCTGTTGAAACAACCTGCAAGAAAATAAACAAATTTTGTTGTTTAGCACATTGCATGATTTAAGTTTCGAGAAAAAAAAAAAAAAGAAAAACACTAAACCTGCAGCTTCATTTTACAAGTACCTGACCGATATTTCTCCACAAGGACTCATTAAAAGAAGCAGCAGTGAGTATGGTAGTGGGGAAACTGGTTGCACCAGGAACAAGATCATCGAAAAATGTTCCTGGACCAACATCAGAGACACCATGAAGTGCTTCAGACCACCATTCATATTTAGGAAGGCCCAACCTAGGCACGCCATAAGCAAGATCGCCAAGCTGTCGAACTTTTTCTTGCAATGTCATATGGTTGACCAAATCCTTAGCCCTAGCTTCATAAGAAAGGGAAGTGTCACAGAATCCAAAGTTTTTCATGTCCAGTCCAAGCTGTTCGTACCTTGAAGAATCACACACGTAGGTGAAGCTAGAACCGCGAGGATTTGCATCATCATGGTTTAATGTATTACTATCTAGAAAAGGAGCATTTCTTGCTGCAACAAAAATGGCAGAGAACGGAATACAGATTGAAGTGATAAAGAGAAGAACACTTAGACTACCCTTCATGGCTAATTTTTGGCTCTACTGTGGGAACGTAGCCATGCCCTCTACATTCATTTTTATACATATATATATGCATCAGAAATGTTATCAACTTGGCTAATCCGATTATGGCTAACATATATCTACATTCTGATGAGATGATGTTATCTTTGCAAAGGATTGTTGAGTATATCATGAAGACCCTGCTTAACATGCTAATCCTTACCCATATATTTACAATTAGATTTTACTTAATTAATGTACCTGATAAGATAAGATAAGAAGAAATAATTAAGATCAAAGTTAAACTCTTAAAACCATTGCGAACCAAAAAAAAAAAAACTGGTGACCTATCAACAGAAAAAGAATTAAAATGAAACCCAATATTCCATTGAAGGGAAATTCACATGTGATAACACAAATATGTTCTTGTTTCCATTGCTACGTATCAGTTTCCTTCTATATGTCATCCTTTCACGTGTTATCTTTTCCTAGCTATTAGGATAATATATTTTAATTTATATATACACACAACTCTTTAATAATGAATCCTAGCTCTGATTTAAAATAATAATAATAATAATAATAATGAATCCTGGTTCTGCTTTTTTTACATTTTTTTCAATTTTTTTTTAATTTTATTTGAGCTACCTCTTTACTTATTAATTTTTTTCCCTCATCTAATGAAATTTTTTTTTTTGAATTTGATAAAAAATTTTCAATTTGGTAACTTTTATATTTTTAGTATATAATATATATAATTTATTTTTTTATTTTTTTTAACGGGGGAGAGGACTTAAAGATCAAACTGTTAACCTACTGTTGACATCTTGAAGGCAAGGGGAAGTATAGTATTAGGGTACTCAACCTTTTGGGAATTTATATTTTTATTAAAAGATAGCATTTTTGTTATATATATAAAATTAAAAAATGAAAACATTGTATGTATATACACTACTTTGATATATGCAGGCCAGACTGGGCCGGATAAAAGGTTCTTAAAAATAGATCCCACAGCCCGATCTGAATATGCTGAGCCCACACTTGCTTCTGTATCAGTATTAGTGGGTAGCAAGCAGCAGAAACGAAAGAAACAAAAAATGAGCCTGAGAAATCTATCGAAATTGAAAAGCTTCGCGATAGAAGCGCTTAATCAATCAGTATTAGTAGCCAAATTCCTCTGCTTTCTCCATGTCACCAACACCTATATCTGCACTGCTGCTCTTGTAAGTTTCTTTTTTTTTTTTAACAGTACTGTTTTTGCAAACAAACAACGCCTGTTGAAATTGAGCTTGAATTTTGATATGCTGCATTTCAGACCTACGGCCCCAGCATGCTTCCTACTCTTAACCTCACAGGAGACCTGATATTGGCCGAGAGGATTTCCCCTCGATTTGGAAAAGTGGGTCCTGGTGATATTATTCTTGTTCGGTCTCCCGTTAATCCTAGAAGAGTAGTGACCAAGCGTGTGATGGGTATTGGAGGTGATTCAGTCACTTATATTGTTGATCCCAACAAGAGTGATAGAAGCAACACTGTTGAGGTATTTGGTATTTCTATTAATGGGTTTTTGAGATTGTTCTTTTATGTTTGATAGTTTGGTAGAAATTGTGGTTATGTTTGGTAAGTTA
>CATIWM010127833.1:0-14302 GCA_949671775.1 Mallotus repandus | reverse complement strand
AAAAGGAAGAAAAAAAGTAAAAACCAATGACAAAGAAGAAAGCAAGGCCAAACCAAAAATGACAAAGGCAACAGTGCTTGGACAGGACAATACTGTTGCGTAAACAAAAACTAAAAAAATATTAGAAAAATAAAAAGGTTGAAGGCCAACCATTTAAAAAAAAGAGAATTGAAAAATCACTACAATATTTAAAAATTAATAGCATAAAATAATTTGTCTCAGATTAAGTGTACAAAAATAAAAGAGTTCCCTTCAAAGTAATGACTCTTAATAATTGAATTCTATTAGCTTTTTAAAATTTATCAAATTGGCTTTCTAATTTTTTTGTCTTTATTCTTTATGTGATGTCTTTTTTTTTCCTAGAGACCTCCCCATTTCAAAGACTTATCCCCTCTCTTTTATTTTTTCCCCCTATTTTTTAGTCAACTCCACTACACTTCTCTCCTTTTTCTTCTCCATTTTCCCAATTTACCCGATTTTTTTAACTTCCCAATTCTAACAGTCAAAAATTTTAAAAATATATATTTTTTCGTTTTGGGCCAAAGCTCATATGAAGAGAAAATTGAATTTATTATTCTTATTTTGGGCAATGGACCTATCTTGGGCTTTTCATAATTCGGCTTTTCCGATTTCGGGCGGGCTAAAATCAAGTGTCAATACAAGGTCAACATAAATCTAAGAGAAAGAACTTCACTACTCACTTCCTTAATTTGAAGAAATGAGAATCCTAACTCTAAAACTCACCAAACTCTTTCAAAAGCTTGAGTATAAAAATTGAATTTACAAAGAAAATTAGAAAAGCTTTGAATGCATGATAAATTTTCACGAGCAAATTTGTTCAATAACTCTCTAACCTTTATAAATGACTTATGAGAGTTGTATTTATGATAGAATCTAAAAAAAAAAGTTGTTGGAGGTCTGCAAAATCGTCCCCAACTTCTCCATATTCATTTAATGCATAGTTTTTTTGCATGATTTTTGAAGATCATGATCGTGAGTATCATGATCACAATCGTGCATGTAACCGTTGCCTCTGAATTTTGTCCGCTATAATATTGCTACCTTACTCGTGATCCTCATCATGATAGTGAGGAATCATGGATTTGAACTTCTTTGAGAATCTTGAAACTCATGATTGAAATGGTCTTGATGACAACTATAAGGACCATTCATAAGGACCTCTGAATTTTTGTAATAATGAAGTCCCTCTTCATTTTATTTTAATAAGATAAAATAATTTTATTTTTTAAGTTTTTTAAATTTAAAATCATATTTTTATTAAATTACACATATCTCCGTTGACACTTCAAATTTTAAAAAATTAAATTACAATTTTGGTAAATACATTAATTTTCATCAATTTTATTTATATATTTATTTTTCTATATTTGATTTTATTAATTTCACCTTCTATTTAACTAACAAGATGCATGCTTGTGTTTCACATGGAAAATATTAAAATATAAATTATATGAACGTGATTTAATATTTTTTTTAGAGTATAAAAGAAAATAAGAGACTTACCTACATGAATAAATGTTTGAATTTAAAATCTGCAAGAGGATGAAAAAGACTAATATGTGATTTCTTATAATAGATAGAATTTGGTATTTATAAAATTGGATAAATTGATAAAAATTTAAATATGGAAAGGAATTAAAAACTGAATATAATTTTTTTTCTAAAGTATATTACTCTTGAAAAATCAAAAATAAAAAACACCATTTTTTATAAACGTTTTTTTAAAAGTATATGACTTTTGAAAATTAAAAATAAAAGACACCACTTTTTATAAACGTTAATATACATGACTTTTCATAAATAATAGATTAGTAGATATCTGAAAAATAGCACATGTCAATGTCTATATATATATGTGGAAAATTCTATAATACCTTGAAGGTATTCTTACCATTAAAAATAAAAAAAATAAAAAAAAAAGTTTACCTTTAATGATAGGTTAACTGGTAAGTATGTATTACAAATAACACCATTAGAATTTGAAAAATGTAACAAATAACACCATTAGAATTAGAAAAACGTCAATCTTTACAAAAAAAAAAAGCTTCATGTGAATTTTTTTTAAGAATTTTCAATTTTTTAAAAAAAGTCTGTAAAGTTTAACCAACAAAAACCTTGTTCTTATATTTAAATTTTTTACAAAAGAAAGAAATTGGAATTGTATCATCACTTTTAATCCCTCTTATTCAATCATTACTCAGAGTTAACAATTTCATCAGTCTCTCAAATTCAATTGTTACTTTCAATCATTAAGATTCAACCATCACCGAATTTATAGTTCAAGTAAGTTTTAAAATGTTTATAAATTTACAACTGAGTTTAATTATCATTTCTGATTTGCTTTATGTTTCAAAAAATGCGATTTTTATCTATTAATATAATACGGTCAACCAAATTTTTTTACTTGATAGTTTCTAGTCAACATACACCATTATATGTTCGACATACATCATTTTGTGGTTAACCCTTTGAGAATGATTAATGTCAGCTAATGTTTTATATGTCATATATATATATTATTTTGTAGTTAACCACTACAAGAAATTTATTGATATATATTCTTTGTTTTACTTGGTATTTTATGGTGGACTATACCATTTTATGGTCCACTATATGTTGATCATATATGATATTTATTATGGTTGTATATGCATATTATGTCTCAGTTTGATAACATTTTTGAAAAAGAGAATGTTATAAATATAAGTAATAACTTGGATTAGGGTAATGAAAGGTATAATGATTAATTTGATGGATGCGAGGCTGACTATGGTTCTTCACAAATTAATATGAGTAATGAAAAGGTTGACCTTACTTTTGTGTTTAATGATTCTAACAGATCATCAAATCAACTATATAAGAAAAATAATAAAAAGTATGATTGGTCTTCTCTATCAATAGAAATTTCTAAAAGAATTAAATAATGGTGTACAGAGGATGTAATTGGTATTGAATTTGATTCAATTGTAGATGTTGAGAAATATTACTACACTTATTTAAGTGCTATAGGGTTCAATGTGCAAAAGGATGATATAAGGCGTTATAAAAATGGCACAATCTTGATGAGAAGATGAGTTTGCTCAAAGGAGGGTCGTTGTTCTAAAAAAAGACTTGGAAAGGGAGAATAGAAATGAGCTAAAAGCTTTAACTAGAAGCAATTGTTTTGCTGCTTTGTGGGTGAGTTATAACAACCTAATTGGAAAGTATGTTGTGAAAGAATTTACAGTTGAGCATAATCATAGGCTGGCTACATTACTAGAGTTACAATTTCTCAGAAGTCATCGTCAAGTTACAGAGTCTGATGGAGCACAAGTGAAACAATTCCTTAAATTTTTTGAAGTATTTACTTATTTTCATGTAGCTTTAAAAATAAAAAATTTTAATAAATTATTTAAATTATTTTAAGATGACAACAAAGATTTAGAGTAGATTAAAATTTGAGAAATGACTTTATCATTTTATTAAGTTATAATAATAAATTAAATAATTCTATTAAAAATTTATATAGATAAATGAACATCAATTTAATTTGTGGTGATGCAGGTAAATTCAATGCATGCTGTTGGTATAAAGATAAATCAAATCATGGATTACATGGTCAACAATGCTGAAGGATTTGAGTATGTAGGATTCACAAAAAAAGATTTGTATATTTTTGTTGATGCAGATAGACGGTATAAAATACTAAACTCGAATGTTGAATCTATTCTTAAGTATTTATTTGCACTAGGTAACATGGATCATGAATTATATTGTAGATACACTATTGATAAAGAAAACTGACTTGGTAATATTTTTAGGGCAGGTTCAACCTCTCGAATGGACTATTTATGTGTTTGGTTATGTTTTGGTGTTTGATTTAACATATAAGACTAACGCATACAAGATGCCTTTTATTATATTTGTTGGGATAAAGCACCATTACTTAACAACAATATTTGGGTGTGCTTTGGTAGCTAATGAGACATTTGATAATAATGAATGAGTTTTAATTTTTTTTTGTTTGCATGTAATGGAGGGAAAAAGGTAAAAAACTGTAATTATTAATGGTGATCTAGCTATGCATGAAGCAATAGAGAACATATTTCCTAAAACAGTACACCATCTATGCTCTTGGCATATTGAGAGAAACCTAAACTCAAACATTCAAAAGCTAGATTTTCAAAATGTGTTCCATCATTACTTGGTTAATAATATTAGTATTGAGAGTTTTGAGAATTTATAAAAGGATGCTATTGAAAAGTATAAACTTCAACAGAATAAGTGGGTATCAAAGATGTATATAGATCGAATATATTAGGATAAAGCTTATTTACAAGGTTATTTTTTTTGCTGGGCAAACTACTACTCAACGTTGTGAGAGAATGCACTCTTATATGGATCATTTTTTTAAAATGGAAGCTAAAACTTTTTCAGTTTGTAAGGCAACATGATCAAGCAGTTAGATATATATGACAAATTGAGTTGAGTTTATATTTTACTGATTTTGATTCAAGACCTGTTTTGATGACCCATCTAAAGATGTTTGAGACTCATGCTTTTATTGCTTGCACAAGGAATATGTTTAGAATTGTGAGAAGTGAGATCGCTAAAGAAATGTATTTCTTTTTATAAGTGATAAGCAAGATCAAACTGGTAGACGTATTTACACTGTTTGCAGATGTGAAAAATTAGAATCAAAATAGTGTGTGATTTTTAATTTAGTAAAAGAAACTTTTCGATGTTCTTGTCATATGTTTGAGAGTTTTGGGTTATCGTATCGCCATATTTTTATATGATGATAGTAGAGAAATTCAAAGAAATTTCTGCAAGCTTGATATTGAAAAGATGAACAAAAGAAGCAAAAAAGAGATTGAGTAATACTGCAAGTGCTTCATCTAACATGGAAGACATCCACAGGTTTGTTATAAGCATAACAAATATTTATGCTTATTTATGAATACAATTTTATTGAAATGTTTTTATTGCTCTATTGAAACTTGTCCTTTATAGTAATTTTTGTTGTATTTTGTATTGACATAATAATGATTTTTATAGGTATGCTACTTTATAAAAGCATTTGGGCTGCAAAAAAATTAACCAAACCGAATTGATTCAATTCAGTCCAAACTGAAAACCATGGTTCAAGTGGTTATGTATATGTGTATATATATATATAGACACACACACACGAGCATTAATATATATATAGACACACACGAGATAGTAATGCTAATATTTTTCTAGTTTCCTAAAATTGTAGACTTTTAATTACTTAGAGTCCTAGATTCTTCAACTTTCCTTTTACTCTTTATAAACCAACACCTCAACTTTAACCCAAGCACTTCCTCATCACATTGTCTTCTTTGTAATAGCAGTTCACTCACTAAAGTTAAAGTTATTCATCATATCAATACAGTGAGTATTATGTGTAAGTATATAAATTTTGTAGATGAATTCTTTTGATGGTTCTCTTTTCCTTTCTTGAATTTAATATATGACTATATTGTAAATATTATATACATGAATACACCATCAAAAATGAAGAAATTGTTGAAGATATTCTGCACAATTTATTTATAAATCCTGCTCAATATATTCTACATAAAAAACATATTTATCTATCTTTGCATATTCTATTACATATAAATTGCATATATTTTTTCATATTTTTGCATGTTTTATGTATTAATTTCTTTATTTTGCACATTCTGCATAAGAATTCTGCACATTTTACTTAGAATTCTACATATAGTAAAAATTTGCATAACAATTTTGCACATATTACTTATATTTTTGCACATAGTAAAATTCTACAAAAGAATTCTGCAAATTTTTCTTAGAGTTCTACATAAATAAAATTCTGCACATATTGCATAAAATTCTGCATATAAAATTTATTTAATTTAATTTTTTTCTTTTGCTTGTAGAATTTTCAAGACCAAGTGTTAAATCCAATTTAGAGCAAGCTACCATTGATGGATGAATCTTTTGTAACATGTGATTTAGCAATAATTTACTTTACTAGTTTACAAATTATGTTTTGAATTGTTTAGAATTTAAAGTAATATTATGAATTTCTATGTTTTAGATGATGTTTATATTATTGTTTTGACAATATGATTTTAAATTAATTTTTGTGATATGTTCAGTTTTATTTATTTTGTTCATTCATTTAGTTGTCAAACCAACCAAACCGAATCCAAATAGTTTTGGTTTGGATATTTTTAGTATTACTTGGTTTGGTTAAAAATTGAAGTGTTTAGAAACTGATTTTATTGGTTTGATTAGAAATTTTTGGTATAAACCGACCAAACAGAACCATGAACACCCTTAGCAAGCATTTGTGTTTCTTAGCAAGTAAGTCTAGTAACATATATTTTGTGATGAAAACAAAATTGTCAAAGTTGACATCTTCAATAGAGAAAAAGTTAAAAAAAGAAGATGATACAAATAGAGCAATGTTTGTTACAGATCCATATTTAGTCAAAACAAAGGGAAGTCAAGGACGTAATAATAGTCAACCTATGAGGCAGAAATGTGTTTATTATAAGGAATATGGACACACAAAACAAACATGTGAACTATTTCAGAATAGTAAATGTGTCTCTAGTAATCTAGTTAATGAAGAAAGTCATGAATTATAATAAAATTCAGTTTTTTTATTATCAAATTATTTTTTTAATTTGTTAGTAGTTTAAGTAGTTGTGGTTGATGAATCTTTTGCTATGATTAACCTTTTTTTAAGTGTTTTTGAATACTTATAATTTTATTAATTGTGGTGGATAGGCCATTTTATGTTCTAACAGAATATTAATTTTATAATTTTAGTTGTGGTTAATGTCTCATCTAATGTGTTTGGCTTCTACTTGAAATAGGAATTGTATAAGGAATAAGTATATTATATCTGTTTAAAAAAAGCAGTTCTAATCTATGTTAGTGCACTGTTGGCAATCTAGATGGTGAAGAAAGTCACAAATTATCAACATTCATATAGAAGAAGAATTTTTTTCCATTGTCAATTTATTTTTTTGATTTGCTAGTAGTTTCATTAGTTGTGGTTGATGAACAATTTATAGTGGTTGACTATTGAATATTTTTATGATTGTGTACTAATAGTGTTTTTAATTGTGGTAAATATATAATTTAGTGTGATTGACCTTCTATTAGAATATTGATTTTATAATTTTTTTATGAGTGGTAAGTGTCTCATTTGGTGTGGTTAACCTCCATTTGAAATAATAATTTTATAAATAATAAGCATATTGTATCTCATTTAATAATTTTAAAGCTTAAGACACAACATGAAGTACGTTCTACATGCCTTTCAATGTAGAGTCTACTTCTATTCTTTTCTCTGTTTCTGTTAATTTTTTTAAATGAAAATCTTTCAAGTAAGAATCTTTAGAAAATGGAATTTCAAATTTTTACTTACTCACACCCCCACACTTATTTCATTGGATATTCTAGGGGTAAAATTCAAATACAAGAGAATTATAACTCTTTTTTGGCAATAACATTAATCTAGCAAAAAAAAAAAGAATATTCATTGTGTCTTTTCCTTTGATTTCACAAATTCCAAATAACTCATAGACGAAAATTAAAGAAAAATAAAGTATAAAAGAACAAAAAAATGCGAGAACAAAGGAATAATAAAAATTACAACATAGGATGCTGACATTTCAAGTGAATTGTCACAAAAAAAATAATAGGGACAAATCAAAAACACGAAAAACAAAAATACAAGAAAACAAAGAAACAAAGGACTAAGAAAACAAATGAATAAATTAAAAAGGAACAAAGAAACAACAAAAAAAGAATCTAATGCCTAAATCAAGTCTTCAACCAAGTTTTTGTTTACAATTCATCTTAAAAGAGTCATATAGTTTGTTTAAAGGCTTGTGGGGCCTAAAAATATACACATATATAAAGAAGCCCCTTTTAAGTAAGCATACAAGGAATTGAGGTGTAATCCCTAATATGATACATAAAACCAAAACCATTTAGGATTAAGACCCTCACCACCATTTGTAGTAAATTTTACATTCATTGAATTATGATAAGTTAAACACTAGTGATCATATCATACTAATTTCAAGAGGAGATAATGCTTACTTAATAAAAACAAAATGCTAAAATGCTAATGCTAATCATGGGAAAAAATTATACTACTTAAAACTACAAATAAACAATATAATAAAAATGATTTTGAGAGAAGAAAACACAAGTACACACAAAATGGCCCCTCCCCCACTTAAAAACCACATTATCCTGAATATAAGAGGACCATATCACATAACACTAAAGCATGAAAATCAAAAAGAGAGGGAACACTCCTGATGCGAACTATGCTTATCTAACAAGCAAAACCCGCAACAATTTATTGATACCCACACCTTAGATTGTCCAAGAAACAAGTTGGGTGGAAACTAGAACCCTTAATTATCTAACAACTAAGAACTCTAGCTATCAGGAAGTCGCTACAATTAGATATGGATGTTCTAATTGATAAGACGAGTGAATTATCTATCAATATATTTTGTTTAGAAAGTTCAAAGAATAAAACTTCAAGTAATTTTGAAGAAAAATTCGTCACGTAATTGATGAAAAAGATCTGCCAAATAGGCTATAAAATAAACTATTTATAAGAATTTTTAATCCTAAACATAAACTAAAACAAATCCTTAAAAGATAAGGATAAAAAACTCCTAAAAGATAAGAAAACAAGTCCTTAAAGATAAGAAATTATTTTACTTGGTAACTAAGGTAAAGAAAAGTAATTCTAACTAAAACCAAACTCTTCAAAAACATTTTGGATAAGGAATACATCCAAATTCATTTTTAACACTACTTGTACTAATTAATACATAGTTTGGCTTCATCTTGGGCTTAGAATACGTGTAGCTACTCCTTTGGGCTTAATGCATCCAAATTGGATCCAATAACAATTCTTGGGCCTAAATCTTCAATTTGCGCCAAATGAATAAGCTTTAGACTAGAATTAACTCCATGTGCTCCAAATGGATCAGATTGATTCAGATTTGTACTTTGAGTCCACATTGCTTGAATTAACATATGTCATGCTTCCTTCATCTTCTTAGCACATGCCTATGTGATTGGACTTCCATCATAAGTCAAAGGGTCTTTAATCCTTGTTGGATTAGGATTGCTTGTTACATATTGAATCTTTGTTGGATTAGGATTGCTTGTTACATATTGAATCCTTGTTGGATTAGGATTCCTTGCCACATCTTGAATCCTTGTCTGATTAGGATTCCTCGGCATATTAGGATTCTCATCAGATAGGAATGTTTAGTAAGAATCTAAATACATGTGCTTGTTTTTCACATCACTGTGATTTTAGATTTCAGCCTAAAACTTGAAATGGTATTAGTCCTTATGCTTCTCATTTTCCTTTTGGTGAACTGTTGGTGGTAAAATTACAAATATCATGGAAGTCAGACTTTAGCTGATTGATGACCCACTACTTGTTATGGTACACAAATTACATAATGTAAAGCCAAGTTCTATTTAGAATAGTTAAATATGATTAAAATAAATTGGAAGAGAGGAGACTGTTCTATGGTTCATAGCAGCAGGGCATTAGGATGACATAAGCTCTCATACCTTGCCAGAAATTTGCCTTCAACTAAGGCTTCAACTTGTCTGATTCTCAAGCGGCTGGATAGATACAACCACCTGATCCATGTTTAACAAGTATTTTCTTAAAACTAAAAGTGAAATTTCTTGATGGGCATGTTGTGGCAATAGGCGGTGCGGAATAATATAGCTCATAACTCCATCCCTCCTTTCCCCGTTTCCTCCCTCTTCTTTTTATGATGTAGCATTCCTAGGATGGTAGCTAAATTGGACCATTGAGGGTTTGTGGTAGTGGAAACTTGGTCATTATTTTTACGAGTATCTTGTGTTATGGAACAGAACATATCATGTGTGGCTAATATCTCTTGGAGCTATTCCTGAATAATTGAGTAGGAGATGTTATGTAACTCACTCTCAGATTTATTATATCGTAACTGGTTTAGGCTTCCAGATTCACCTAGGTCTACTCTGTTTAGTTTTTTCATTAATTACTATATTCATTATTTGAAAAAGAAAGGTCCTTGGGGGTCTTATCCATTTTAAAAGAGTGCATGAGCACGACTTAACCTCCACAAGTCATAATAAGTTATTCCAGCTTTTCATGTTTTCAGTTGTTTTCTTCAGTAGTATTACTATTGATTGATAAAGATCTAAATTAAACTCAACATTTAAGGATCATAAGCTTTTCTCTGAAATTTTCAATGCAGTTGGACAATAATCTGTTGTGAATGGGATAAATTTGATGTTAATGGTGTTTCTTGGTTCAGGTGTTGAAGTTATTTCTGAAGAGGAGAAAGCATGAATCAAGGACGGATGCTAACGAATTGCCAATATTTTCCCTTCTTCTCTTTATAAAGTTTGGGACTATGCTAAGCTTAGCTTTGTGAAAATAACAATAGGAATAGGGTATTGTTTAGATTCTCTACCATAGCCACAGAAAATGTATATGTATTCGTGTAGTCACAAATGTATTTCAAAGAATACAGAATCTCATTTGAATTGAACTTTAAGTTTAAAATCAGAAGTTTGGGAGTGCAAATGAGTCTGAATTGCAACAATTGAGCTTTTATTTGCTTGCAGTTTATATTCTCTTGATTTCAACTACCATTGCTGCATTCCTTTTCAAATAGTCTTGTCAGGAACTGGAGGGAGCTTAATGTTTTTGTAAGAAGAGAAAAATAAAAATAAAAATCAAATAGAAATAAAAATTGTTGATTGATTTGGAGGGGAAAGGAAGAAAAAAAAACGCAATGTTTGTTTCCAGCTAAAATGATCATTATTTGTGGGCGAAACCCATTTGTATGCCTTGAACTTTCATGTTGACCCGTATTCTTTTAGAAATTTTTACAAACATACGTATTTTTTAGGTCAGATTTTTAGCAAAATACCCACCTTTTGCCTAATATTACACGCGTGCCCACTTTTCTGTCACTTATGTAAGTTACGTTTCCTTACACTCATATTTTTCCTATGTTGCGTCTTTTTCCCTGCGCTTTCCTCTTCCACCCTCATTTTCTTTCCTTTTTTTTTTTTCTTCTTCTTCTTCTTCTCTCCCTTATCCCCTTACTTCCATCAAACTCACCCAAGCCAAGTGAAATGTTGTGTAACCTTTATGATTTTGGACTCTAATAAGTTGAGGGAAACATCTTGCAATTACGTTAATGACATGGTGACTGTCATGATTACAGGCAACTAGTAGAGGGTTTCGTAGATAGAAGTGAACAGGTAAACCCTTATCTTTTCTTTTTTGTCTAATTCTCTCGTTGTTGTTTTTAATTATCCCTAATCTGTTTTTGAATTAGGGGGTTTAGGTTTAAATCTATAGTAGAGATTATATTTATGCTTGGGTGTGTTTCAAGGGTAAGAATTAGATTATTTATTGGACACTACAAAGATTCAGATAATTATTATTGCATTTTTCTTTTCATTAGCAAAAATTAGAAATTGGGCAGTTTGAAAATTTTGCTTCGCTATGTCATTTGTCATATGAGGAAAGCCTTTGGAGTTTGTGAAGTGTTGATATCTAGATCTTGTTTAATATGCATGTTTCTGGTTTTTTTTTTTTAAACTATGAAGCTATTTTAAAATTATATGCTTACATATTGTTCTATAGATTTCTGGTTGCTTATTTTTCTTCATTTTTGGAACCTAAATTGTTAACAGCAGCCATGATTGTAGCTGGGAGTATTTGTCTTTTTCTGCGATGAATATCGTTGTTGCTTGTGCTATGAGGTCTGAGGTGTCCCTGTTTCTTTCATTTTCTTTGTATGGGTGCAATGAACTCTTGTTCAAACATGGCCGAAGCAAACTCCTCCTGGGTGCCCCACCATGATGGACTCACTAAATCAATGGTGGGTTCTAGGGATAGAGTTGGCTGTATGGGCCTGACCGGTATTCGATCACGTTTGTTTTCACCAATTATGGTGATAGTGCCTTGTCCTTAGTAACAGAAATTATGACCTTACCGATTATAGTTGTTGGGGTTCATATTGTTTTGCCAATAAAAGCATGTGTCTATCTAATTAGAAAGTGGTCCAAACTTTTATGTTTTACCTTTGTTCTTGGTCATCAGAAATTATATTATTTCTAGTTGTCTCTTGTATTTCTTATTGGTGGTGGAGGTGTCCTTCGTGACTCAAATAGCAAATGGTTGTGAGGATTTTAGATTAATATTGGTGCTTGTGATGGTATCAGTGTTGAATTGTGGGCAGTTTTACAAGGTTTGACTTTAGCTTGGGAAAATGGATTCCATCATGTGAGAGTAGAAGTTGATTCCAGTACAGTGGTCCTTTGGTTCAATGGCAAATCTGATTGCCACAGTATTCATGCTAACCTTGTGTATGCTTGTTTGGATTTTCTGAGGTGGGACTGGTCCGTGACGGTGACCCATGTCTTCTGTGAGGCAAATATGGTTGTTGACTGCCTTGCCAATAAAGCCTTAGAGATCCCGATGGGAATTAAAGTGCTCAGTGTGGTGCCTAATGATATTGTTCACATGTTGGTTCTAAATGCGCTGTGTATGGCCTGGCCACGTTGTGTTGTTGCTAATTAGTTTTTTCTGGTTTTGTTTTCTTCCTTCGCCTTTGGCCCTCCTTTGTATCCCAAAAAAAAAAAAGATTCAACTACATTAAAATGAGTTAATTCTTTGTTTGTTGTTTGAATTTTTAGTTGTAATTTCAATTCAAGTTTCTTATTCTAATCTTTTTTTTTTGGTTTCGACTGAAACAAAGGATCCTTTAGAGGTGGGACTGCAATTATGATGGGTGAGGTTGTAAAAGAACATGATGGGACTGGAACTATGTTTGTTATTATTATTATTGATGTATAACTTAGACTTAATTATCCAAAAGCAGTTTTCTCTTCTAGAATGTTTTAAAATAATATGTATGTCATCTTTGTTTTGTTAATTATTACCAATGGTAAATGAATTTATATGAGTTTTTTATTCGTCTTTTATGGTTACCTTTCATTGATATTAATTCTACTTTTTAATATAAATTTTGTTAGTTATAATTCAAAAAAAAATTATAAGAGACTTAAATTTAAATATACTTATTTTTTTCAATATATTTGAATATTTTCTAAATCTTATTCGTATATATTGAACATGCAAAATATGTGTCATATTCATTATTCAAAAATTTTGAATATTATCCATATATTTTTGGAATCTTATTCGTATATGTTGAAAGTGCAAAACAAGTGTCATATCATTATACAACATTTTTGAATATTATCTGAATATATTCTGAATCTTTTTTGTATAAGTTGCACATAGGGGTGAGCAAACTCGAACCAGCCCTGGAATTGAACCGAACCAAGGCAGTTTGAGAAATATGCAAGGTTTAGACGGGTTCTGAAAACCGAAACTTAGTAGTAATATATATATAATTTCTATTAATAGGTAACAACTTCTCCTTATGGCACAATGGTGGAGACTTATTGGGAAAGATTATTCGTTGTGGGTTCGAATCCCACAACCAACATATTTTTTTTTCGTGCAAAAATATCAAAAAATGACGCATCTGGGACTTGAATCGAGGTCTCCAGCGAAGAAAGGATATGTCAATTTCGTTGGGACACCAAACATTTCATTGTTTTTTGTCTTTTGTTTTGTTTTATTATATCTTCGGATAACTGTAAATCCGATCGAAAACTGACACCAAAACCCGAACCTGGCTCGATTTTGAGTTTTTGAAAAATTAAAAACTCGAACCTGGCTCGATTTTGAGTTTTTGAAAAATTAAAAACCCGAACCCATCTGAACCAAACCCGTTCTCACCCCTAGTTGCACATGCAAAAAAGTGTCATATCATTATACAACATTTTTTAATATTATCAGAATATTTTTTGAATATTATTCGTATATGTTGAACATGCAAAACAAGTGTCAAATACATCATTCAACATTCTTGAATATAATCCATATATTTTCAGAATTTTATTCGTATATGTGAAAATGCAAAACATGTGTTATATTCGTTATATATACATTTTTAAATATTATCCGTATATTTGCGGAATATGATTCATATTTGTTGAAAACAAAAAAAACTAAGGATAAAAAAATAAAAAATTTTAAAAAATAAGGATAACAGAAAATAAGCAAAAAATAAAAAAAAATTTAAAATAAATATAAGGATAAAAGAAAAAATGAAAAAACAAGGATAGCAAAAAATAAGAAAAAAATAGATAAATAATA
>CATIWM010127783.1:0-22007 GCA_949671775.1 Mallotus repandus | reverse complement strand
TCTCTTTTTGTCTGGTGTGAATTTTTTTTTTTTGGTTGGGTCTGGTGTGGTTTCTTCAGTCTCATATCACTCTTTTTTCTTTTTTTTTTTTGTCTACTTGTAAGTCATGATGATTTTTATTTATACATTTGTGTATTGTTTTATATGAGTAGTGGAGCCACTTGATTTTGCTGTTTCAGTACACAGACGTGCTATTCGTTTTTTTTTTTGGTTTTTTAACAGTGCATTTTTTTTTTAACAACTGGAAATTACAATATATATATATATATATATATATTATCAAAATACCCATCCATCATACACTATAAGAAAATAGCAAAATAATAACAAAAATTTTTGTCATAATTCCGTCACATGACCTAAAGTTATTTATTATACTATCTATCTATTATGTTAGTTAATATCATTATTATTTATTATACATATATATAGAATGTTAAACATTTTTTATCTGATGGTAATAATTAAGGACCAAGACTCTTACTTTTTGGTATCTCTATGATTTAAATCGATGACCTAAAATTATGGATGTCTCCACTTGAATCATTTGATCCAAGCTTTATTGACACATAAAATTTCGATTATTAATGGTGAGTGTTAATAAAAAGAAATATATTTAATTTTAATTATAAATCTGAAACATCATAAATATGGATTTCATTTATAGAAAGGGTTAAGAATTTAATTTTTAGCACAATTATGGTTCAAATTTGATATTTTAAAGTTTCAGATGCCATGATTTAAATCTAATATCTTAAAATTTCGGATGTCTTGGCTTAAGCTAATTAATTTAGTTTTCATTGCCGACATATGCTACATACGTAGAGTCAAGTAGATATTGATAGAAAAGATGATAATGAGAAATTTGTTATAAGCATTTGAAAGATTATTGTCTATTTTAAATGTGTTACACTTAAATTTTGTAGCATATAAATATATTTTTATTTTTATTGATAAATATAAAATATATAAAAAAAGTAACTGGAAATATAATATATTTAAAATAGTTATAATCATCTCTTTACTTACCTGTGATCTTATTAGTCTGGTTTGGCCTACTTATCAGAAAATATTGTTGCTCTATCATGAAACGGTTTATTTAAATTTATGTTCGATTTGTTAGGAGATCCGTGAATGAAAAAGCTCGTGTGTTAGCCAAAACTACCTTTCCATGTTTGACCTTAATGTATGGGATTCAATCCCAAACTTTGTTTTCTTGAGAGAACTTTAATGGATGATAAAATCATAATTTTTTTAAAAAAAAGTATGTTATTTTTACTTTTTGGAGAGTAAATAAATGGACATTTCTTTTAAGACATAAGACCCAAATAATGGTATAGTTGATAATTAATTAATTTTTATTTAATGTTTGAAAATTATTTTGTATCATAAAATTTATTTTTGTTGGTGATACCTCCACCTGCATTAGTTACCTATAGTTGACTTATAAAAGAGGATGATCAAAAGAATCTCCTTACTTCTCAGCTTCTTAGATTTTAGAGAAGAAAAATAAAACCCACTATCAAATGTCTTAATATACATCCAAAACAGTGTAGATGCTAATTTAAAAAAAAAAAAAAAAAAAGAAAGAAAAGATCACCATTGCAGGGTTCTCATACACTTCCTTTAACACATCTACAAGGCATTATCTTTGTGGCCAAAAAGCCGCTATGCAAAAATAATAACAATAATGATAAGAAAATTATCATCCAACTTATAAAAGATTATAAGGTTACATGTTGGAATCTATAAACAAGTCAAGCAGTTTGCAAGTGGTTTGGTGTTCAACTCAATAAAAATTCATTTGAATTTATATATTAAAGTTCGTTTAATAAACGAGTCGAGCTCAAATCATATAAAATTTGGCTCATGAAGCTCGTGAACAGACACGAATAGAAGCTCGCGAGCCAGCTCATAATTTTAATGTTTGATAATTTAATTTTAGATATATAATATATAAATTCTTATTGAAAAAAATATTTTACAAAATATATTATTAGAATAAAATCATAATTTTTGTTAAATATATTATAATTTATTTTTATTTTTTAATATAATTTTAATTTATAGGTTGTATTTGTAAAAATTTCTTTAGACTCGTTTAAACTCGCGAATAGGTCGTGAACACCAAGTAGTATAGCGAGTTTGGCTTGAGTTCAGCTCGATTATAAATAAACTGAGCCCGAATTAGCCAAAGCTCGGCTCAATTACACTTGTGTTCGAATCATAATCAAAGCTCAAATTATTTAAAAAAAAAAAGCTCTTAATATGAGCTTGATATACATACTTTTTCTATAGAAAGGCTAATCTAAGATCCATGGTGCTTGTATAATTAGAAATATTTTAATTTATGTGAGAAAGAAGAAAGAAATGATGTGGGGAATATGGTTGTGATCAGGCCTACATATATATATTTTGATCCTATTCCCACACACCCTTAATTCTTGGCTTTTGGGGCTATAGCTAGGAAAGGAGTGGGCAATTGTTATAATAATAATAATCATTTCCTAATTAATTAACAAACGCTGTCATTTTCTTTAATAAAATATATTAATCATGTGGAGTGGCTGGAAGCCATAATGTGTTTGATAAAAGATTAGTGCTGCTGCAGGAAAGGAGATAGATGCATTTTGTTTGAGAAAAAGGTTTTGTTCTTGATTCATCTAGTTAATGATAGTATGGAGTGGGGATGACATGCACGAGAAGAAGGTTTTGGTTGCTATACTATAATGCATCCATGTATTTAGTTTGTTAATCACTAATTAATTAGTGGGGGCTAGCTATTGCACAAGCAAATTAATCTTCTAGCCCTAGTAAGCTTCATTAAACAAGGTTTGCTAGCTAGCTATAATCATATCATGGAGTACCCATCATGAAAGAGTGTTCTAGCTCATTCAACTAAAGTCTCACTTCTTTTTCCTCAGTTATCCCCTCTTTTCTTTATAACTAAAATAACGTCCAACAATCATCCTCTTTTAATCTGAATAATGAGAAATTCATATTCTTTTAAATAAAATTTTGAGCTTGAATCTTATGTATGAATAAACATGTTCTAATAGAATTTTATCTCTTTATAGAAATTTATTCGCCCTATTCAATCCAGTTTAATGAAATTTTTTATAACTATTGAATACCCGAAATTAATTATAAAAATGATATATATATATATATATATATATCTTCCTTCCATTCATTTCTAAATAATGAATCAGTTAAAGCAAAAGTGGCTATAGCAAGTATTGGGTGTTATTATGCAATCAACCCATATGCTTATTAAAAATTGGGTGTCTTTTATAAAAAAAAAAATTGTTAGATTAAGAAATTAAATGACATTAACATTGAAAAGAATTAACAATACATGAGATTGTTTTTTTTTTTTGTTTAATTAGAAAAAGAAGATGGCGTCTCACGCTGCTACGTGCCTTATGGGACCTCTCACTTTGAGGGCCACTTGCATTAGCCCTTGATTGTAAAATAAAAAAAAAAAATTCATTAGATTTCTTGTCTATGTTATGTTGTCTACGAAAATATTTCCACATGTGTGAAGTGGACATGATGTAATTAGTTGCGTACTTGATCACTTCAATTAAGGTCAACTCCTAAGTATATAACATTTAATGTTCTACTTAATTCTGAAGTTGCTTTATTACCATATTTATAATATAGATTACACTTGATGATTAAATTTATTTTATAAATATTAAAATTTAATTTATTGAATAAAATATATTAAAAATATATATCATAAGTTTAATAATTTAACATAATAATTAAATTTTAACGAAAATCTCTTAATAGAAAAAAAAAAATCTCTTCAAGAAAAAGACTAAAAAGTCACTTTATAATTAAGGATTATCCAAGTTGGTTCCACTCCCAAAAAGATGCAATATGTTTCTTCATTAGCGACTCAAAACTATTTTTTTCCTCACTTTTTGTTACTAAATTAGTGGATTGTACTATCTAACATACAAAATAAATCACTTTTGTATCAGCTTAAGATATCAAAAATCTTGATAAAATTTTGGAAACACTACCATAGAAAGAGAGGTGAGGAATATTGTCAATGGGAATTCAATATTCGGATGACCCACTTGAGAAAATCTAAAGAAAAATACTCTTTAACTCTTTCCTAATGCCTTCCTAAATGCAAGTTAAACCATACATGAAAATTCCATTCTCTCTTAATTATGCTCCTTAATTATTTTAATTATGCTAATATGCTTCATGATATAATTTTTAATAACCAAAAATTGAATGACCCTCGATGTACCACATGTGGTACATTCTCTTGCTAACCTAAAATGAGGTATTTATGGCTTTATTCTTGTTTAAAGATGAATAATAGTAATTCGCTAGTGAAAAAATAATTCAGTGAAAACTTTTCTTCAAATGCATTGTGAGGTAAAATGTTTGAATTCTGTCATTATTATTTTATAAAACTAATATCTGACGAGTACTAAATTTTTTCACAAGCAATCTGAAATGCATATTTTTCCACACCACTTCTGCATATCATAGATTCTGGATTAAATTTTGGAATGCTCCTTGTGTGAATCTAATTGACATGAAAATGAAGCATGAACCTACTAACTATACTGATCCTTATAGGTAATATGTAATCTTAAAGATGCCAAAGGCGCCAATGGTGTGTGCATCACAAGATTATAATGGAGACGACCTCGACATCATTGTTTACATAAAGCTAATTAATTATCATGAAAAAGAAGAGAAGTCGCATATCAAGTTGCTAGAAAAATGTTATCCCTAGCTAGCTAGTCATGTTAGTGCTCATTATCCATTTGATAATGCAGAAGCAATCACTTTTATTTTGTTTGTATCATATGTTTTCATGTGGAATTAGGTCACCAATAACAAGTTTATTAGTGCCAAAAATGGAGTATCTCAATGGATTTTGATTTTTGAGCATAAACTTTCCACATATTTTTGGGTGCCAATGAAACAACAAGAGTGAGCTTGGAAGCGACTTAAATGAAGAATTAGTATTTGGGATTAGGTTGGTCTAAATAAGCAATTAGCTTCAATGAACAACATTATTTTGCCCCACCCTTTTGCTAGAGTTTTATTATGATGTGCAAAAGTTGTGTGGATTTAGATATGATGCACAAATTATTTTTGAATCACGTCATAAGGAGAGGTCCATCCCTGCTTTGCTGTGGTCAGGATGATAAGGAAATGGTTATGTCACAGCTGTAGTGATAGAGTTGTATTTGGTATAGAATACTTGTGTAGTTGTTTCTGTAACTTATCATATTATCTCTTGTAACCTATACATAGCGTATTGTTTCACTTAATGAATGTACTGTACAATTACTTCATTATGGTGTCAGAGCCTGCAAGGGTTTAACAACCAAATGCTTGTTCTCTTTTTTTTTTTTTTCAATTATGGCCACCTCTAGTTCAACTAATACTGCTATCATTCTCGTTTCTTCATCTACAATTTCAACTTTGCCGAATATCACTCATTAATTGCCCATCAAACTTACATCTACAAATTATTTATTATGGAAAGCTCAATTGTTACCTCTTCTTTACAACTATGATCTTGCCAAATATATTGATGGCATATTTGAATCTCCTCTCAAAACTCTTGCAGAAAATCAACCCAACCCTGATTTCATTACATGGTTTCGTCAGGATCAACTGATCCTCAGTTGGATTATTGGCTCTATTAGCAAAAGCTTTGCCTCCCAAGTCATTGGTGCATCATCAGCTCGAGTAGCTTGGCAAAAGCTTGCCACTACTTATGCCTCTGGTTCGAAAGCTTAAATTCGAACCATTAAGTCTAAATTTTTTCGCTTATCCAAAGAGCCCTGTATATGCAGCGAGCTAAAAGCATGTTTAATCAACTATAGGGGTGTAACTAAACAGAACAATTTGTGATTCATTCATTTGAATTCATTTGTTAAGCTAAATAAGCCGAGCTCAAACTCCATGTTGAGGCTCGTAAGCTAAACGAGCCGAGCCCCAACTTTTTTAAGTTTGGCTTGTTAAAGCTCGCGAGTAGGGTCATTCGTCAACTCACGAGCCAACTTGCGAACAAGCTCGTTTATAAGCTCATTTGCAGGCTTGCTAAATTAGATGGATATATTAAATAAGTATAATTTAATTTAAATATTAATATTCAATAAATATCATTTAATTTAGTAAGTCAATATTCTATAATACTAATTTTATATTAAGCAAAGACAATACTAATTAAATTAGTAGTAATTAATATAGAATATTACATATGAAAATATAATGTACTCATGATAATATTATATATATTTTTTGCATGTAAATTAACATTAATATTATAATAAGTAAATATTATACAATACTAATTAAATACTTAGAAAATAATAAATTTGTTCAATAAATAACAAATTAAGTAATATTTGTATTTTAAAATAATATACAAGTATTAATATTAAATAATGTAAATTTAAAGTAATCGATAAATATAATTAGAATTATAAATTATAATTTAATTTGTATTATATTATTACACAACTACATAGTTTTAAGTCAAATTACACAATTTTTGTATACATTAATATTAATATTAAAATTTCCATTAAGTAAATATAATTTAAATTATTAAGCATTAATATTAATTAAATAAATATTATTAAATATAATTTCAATTTGATGATAAACTTTATAGTTTTGAAGCAAATTAGTATTTGTATTAAATAAATAAACTTTAATTGTGAAGTAAATATACTATCAAGTAAATATTATATAATATTAATTTAGTAGTAAGTAAATAAAATCTAAATTATTAAGTATAATAAGAAATCATACGTGCTATAGGATTGGCTCGAGCTCGTCAAACATGAATTTGAACCGAGCTTGAGCTGAACTTTTAAAAATTTAATAAGTTCGAGCTCACCTCGAGTTCGTTAATTTTTAAAAAAGTCAAGCCTAAACTTTAAAAGTTCAGCTCAGTTACATCCCTAATCAACTAACAGCGTTGGACAACCCTGTCAGTGAAGATGATCTTGTTCAAGTTACAGTGAATGGTTTAAGGACTGTGTATCGTCCTTTTGTTGATCATTGGAAAATCGTTTGGATGCCATCGGGTTTGATGATCTCTATGGTTTATTATTGAGTAAGGAAGAAAGTTTGGATGCTGACACTTCCAAAGATGTTTTGCCTATCATTGCACCCACTACCCACCTAGCTGTGACAGCCTCCCTTAGTTGTTAACACCACTCTTTCTCTAGAGGCAGTGGTGGTAGAAACACATATGGCAGAGGTAGATTTAATAATGTATCCTGTAACTTTTTTTTTTTCATATTCTGGTGGTTCTTATAGCATGGGTAATTCTCTAAGCTCCACTATTGATCATTCCATTCAGTGTCATAACTGTAGCGGCTATGGTCATATTGCTTGAAATTGCTCCTCTTCTTACTCCAGACCCATTATGAATAGACCTCCACCTTCAACTCCCATGGTTTACCTAGTTTCGAATTTTGTAGCCCCCTCATCACCAGCTCCTCAAAATCAACCTTGGCTCTTAGACACAGGTGCCACACATCATTTGACTCTGGAACTTGAAATTTTATCTCTTCATTCATAATATCATGGACCTGAAGAAATTAAAGTTGGCAATGATAAATTCCTTCCTATCTCTCATATTGGTAATACTATTTGTCAATCTCATGGCAACTTTTTTCGTCTCAACAATATTCTTCATGTACTCAAATCCTGTGCCGATTTACTTTTAATTTATGCTTTTACAAATGCTGATGATGTTTTCGTTGAATTCTTTCCCACTTATTTTTTTCATTAAGAATATCCATATGAGTGAATTACTCCATATTGGCCCGAATGACAATGGATTGTATTCCATGCTCTTTGAACCCTTACAACAACTGAGCTCATTTGCAAAAGCATTCACGTGCTCTTTTTCTCAATGGCATTCCCAACTTAGACATGCCAATAATAGAACCATTCATCAAGCCCTTCATCAAGCCAATATTCCTTTTTCAATCAATAAAAATTATGCTCCTTGTCATGTTTGTAATGTTAACAAGAGTCACAAGTTGCTTTTTAATTGTCTTCTTACAAGGCAACTTGTCCTTTAGATTTAATATGTTTTGATTTGTGGGGGTCTTCTCCTTTAGTAGATAGCAAACGTTATTATGTTTTATTTTTTGATCATTTCAGTAAGTACTGTTGGATTTATTTTGTGAAATATAAATATGAAGTTCTCAGTGTCTTCATTAAATTTCGTCATCTTGTTGAAATTTTTTTTGGATTATCTATCAAATATTTTTAGGCAGATTGGGGGGTGAATTTCAAGAACTTACTTCTTATTTATTAGAAAATGGTATCACTCAAAGATGTTCTTATCCCAAAACACTAGAATAAAATGGCTGTGCTGAACGAAAACACAGACACATTATTGAAATAGGGTTAGCATTGTTATAACACTCTTTTATCCTCAATTAATATTAGAATTATGCCTTTGATATCGTTGTATATACCATAAATAGATTACCCACACCTATCCTCTCTAATCACACCTTATATTTTAAACTTTTTGGTACCAAGCTTGATTATACTACACTGTATAGTTTTGGTTATCTTTGTTACCCTTGGTTGCGTCCTTATTATGCCAATAAACTTGAACCTTAATCCAAGTAATGTGTTTTCATGGGATATAGTAAGCTTCACAAAGGGTTTTATTGCCTTGATTTATCATCCAAAAAATTTATTATCTCACGTTGTGTTATGTTCCATGATTAGGTCTTTCCTTTTGCGTCGAATGATGTGGAGCACTTCCAAGGTCCAATGCCATCTCCAATAACTATTTTTCTACCCTATCATATATCTCTTCCCCATTCTATACTGTCTACTAACACCCCCACCACACTGAATCTTAATCCACCTATTCCTTCCTTAATATCTGCACCCTTATCTCCATCCCCGTCCTCCAGACCACTTACATCCACAGTACTTTCAACATCACCTGGCCCTTTCTCTTGTAGTTGATCTATCCAATTATGATCAACCACATGCACCATCAACTAGAACTCACCAAATGGTCACTTGGTCTCAGACATGCCCCCTTAAACCTCAGGCAATATTTAGTAATTATCCTACTAAAATTGCACCATCATGTTACTCTCAAGTTATCAAGTCTCCCGCATGGAGAAAAGCCATGGCCGATGAATATAATGCCATGCTAAAAAATCAAACTTGGGTTCTTGTCCTATGTACTTCATCTTAGAATATTGTTGGTTGTAAATGAGTGTTTTGTATCAAAAGACATAAAGATGGCTCTCTTGATCAGTATAAAGTCCGCTTGGTAGCCAAGGGGTTTCATCAATGCTTATGTCTTGATTACCATGACACTTTTTATCTAGTGGTTAAGCCATCATCTATCCATGTAATTCTCTCTTTTGCAGCATCTAACGGGTTACGGGTAAAATAATTGGATGTCTCAAATGCATTCTTGCATGGCAAGTTAGAAGAAAATGTCTTCATGCAGTAACCATAAAATTTCATTCATCCATTGTTCGTGGATTATATTTGTAAACTTCAAAAATCTATTTATGGCCTCAAACAAGCATCGAGGCAACAGTTCAAGTGTCTTGTTGCTGCTCTTAAAGAACTTTGGTTTCAGAATTCCAAAATTAATTTTCTCTATATTTTTATAAGAATGGTTCAATGCAAATTTTCTTTCTTCTCTATGTTAATGACATTCTCATCACCGACACCCATTCTTCTATAGTGGATCGTATTGTTGCTTCCTTACAAAATAAATTTGTATTAAAGGATTGGGGAAATCTCCACTATTTTCTTAGAGTTGAGGCCACTTGGTGCACTAATGGTTTGTTTATGTTACAAAACAAATACATTCATGATCTTTTAATCAAAGCAAAAATGGATGCAATAAAAGCTATCTCTACATTGGCTTGTCCTAAGCTTTTTTTCATAAGTGCTGGTGATGATTTTGATAACCCAACACTTTATCAAAGCATTGTAGAAGGCTTACAATATCTATTTTTCATTTAGCCAGATATTTGCTATGTTGTCAATAAAGTCTCCCATTCTATCCATTCATCAAGAACAACCCACTGGACTGGTGTCAAACGTATCCTCTGATATTTAGTGTCCACCTCTACTCATGGTCTTTTTATTCTAGCATCGCCTCACACTCAAATCTCTACTTACAACAATGTAGATTGGAGAAGATTAAAAAAAATATGAAATGAAAATAGATCTTTCTCATTAACTGTCAACAGAAGAATGAAAAATACAATATATATAGAGCTAAATGCATGAGCAATGCGTGATGTATATGAGTAGTACAACTGTCAATAAATTAGTTATTATATGAGTAGCAACTACTGTAACAAATTCTAACGTTAAGTAACAGTATGATGAAAATAACAACAACTATTAACAGTAACTGTTGATGAAGTAAAATGAGTGAGATATCTGTACTTAGCAACCAATACCAATACCATTCTTTATTAGCCCCCCTCAAGTTGGAGTATATAAATTTTGTATACCCAACTTGAGAATAGACTGATGAAACTTTGGTGGTGGTAAAGGTTTGGTAAAACAATCTACTTGCTAATGATGAGTGAAGACAGGGAGCAAATGCACAAGTCCTTGTTAAACCTTTTGACAAATTAAATGGCAATCTATCTCTATTTGTTTAGTTCTCTCATGAAAAACGGGATTCTCAGCTATTTTGATAGCATATTGACTATCACAATAAAGATTCGTAGGTTGAGAAATAAGATGAAGATTATGGAAAAGATAGTGGAACCATTTAAGCTCACATGTGATAAAGGTAAGTGCTATATACTCAGCCTCGGCCGAGGACTGAGAAATCATTTACTGTTTCTTGATTTGTAAAATTCTTAAGTTGTGTTCATATTGTAAAGCTAACCCAAAAACTCGATTAATGCTTGGTAGTGGTTCCATTAACAAAATCTGAGATCGTATAGTTGGAAAATCATTATTTAATCCTTTGAGAAACCTTATCACATGATCTTGTTGTAAATAGCTTCTTATAATCTCAAGTGCATTGTAACTACACTGAGGAATACAAATACAATTTGGAATTGGCCTTAGATTTGCCATAAACTCATCAAAGTATCTTAAATTGACTAAAATAGTCTGTAATTGACATAGATCCCCGTTTAAGAGTGGCGATTTCTTCTTGGAGATTAGAAATCCATATCGCATCACATTGAGAGAATCTGTCATGAAGATCTTTCCAAAGATCTTGCGTTGAATCAATCCAGATGATGCTCTACGCTATTGAAGATGATACATACTTCACGAGCCATGACAGTACCATAGTGTTACATCTCTCCCATGCTTCAAAGATCAGATCCTCTTGATTGGGCATTGTAATTGAACCATCAATGAACTTTAGTTTGTTATTAGAGATTAAGGCCATTCACATCGACCTTGACCATGTGTAGTAATTGCTACCTATTAACACACAAGAAGTCAACACTAATGAAGGATTCTCATTAGGATGAAGAAAATAGGGACTCCAAGGGAGATCTTTAGGTCTGTCTTGATTCGCCATTGGTAAATCTCAAAGAAAAACTCTGTTTGGAAGATAAGAAAATACCAGAAAAAAATGAAAGAAAATCTAATAAATGAGTAGTTGCTCTGATACCATAACAAAAAATATAAAATGGAAATAGATCTTTCTCATTAACTATCAATAGAAGAATGAAAAATACAATATGTACAGAGCTAAACGCATGAGCAATACATGATGTATATGGGTAGTACAACCGTCAATAAATTATTTGTTATATGAGTAACAACTACTGTAATGAATTCTAATGTTAAGTAATAGCATGATGAAAGTAACAATAACTGTTGATGAAGTAATATGAGTGAGATATTTGTACTTAGCAACCAATACCCATACCATTCTTTGTTATAAAAGAATTTTTGAATATAGAATTGGGTTGAAATTAATGGGGAGCGCACGAATGAGAGAGATGGGCTTTAGAGACTTGAGCCCAACTATAACCAAAAGACTAGAACTAGTCATTTGGGTGGTTATCCTTTTATCATTTATATGCCCTTTAGTTGGTTTGTATATTTTCAATGTGGGATTCTAACACTGCCCCTCAAGTGCAACTCAGATTTGATAATTGATACTTGAAACCCGTATTTTGTTGAATTGAAAGGTAGCGACAACAACAACTATATTTTCAATATGGGATTCTAACACTCCCCCTCAAGTGCAACTGGAATTTGACAGTTGACACTTAAAACCAGTGAAACCCATATTTTTTTGAATTGAAAGGCAGCAACAACACTGGACTAGGCCGCTGGGACTGGATGTCCAGACGGACAACTAGAAATTTTTAAGAAACCGGGCCAAAACTGCTCTGATACCATAATAGAAAATATGAAATGGAAATAGATCTTTGTCAATATATACAGAGCTAAATGCATGAGCAATGCGTGATGTACATGAGTAGTACAACTGTCAATAAATTAGTTGTTATATGAGTAACAACTACTGTAATGAATTATAACATTAAGTAACAGCATGATGAAAGTAACAACAACTGTTAACAACAACTGTTGATGAAGTAATATGAGTGAGATATATGTACTTAGCAACAAATACCAATACCATTCTTTGTTAAAGATTGAAAATCAACTACGGGTTATTCAAGTTACGTGGGTTGTAATATGGTGTCTTCGAGCTCTAGCAAACAACGCACCATCGTAAGATCATCTACAGAGGCAAAGTATTGCGTGGTTGCAACTACTGTGGCTGAGGTGCATTGGCTTCAGTCATTGATGACTAAAATTGGTGCTTCTTTGCCATCTCCACCTGTGATTTGGTGTGACAATCTTAGTGCCACATATCTCATCACCACTCTCATCTTTCATTTTCTGAGAGACAAAGTTCAAAACAAAAGCTGCAAGTACGATACAATTCCACTCAAAATCGAATCGCAAACATTCTAACAAAACCATTGTCCAAATCCAAATTCTTTTACTTCCAGGACAAGTTGGTCATTCTTCCTCGACCAGCTCAACTTGAGGGAGGGTGATAAGGAAATGGTTATGTCACAACTATAATAATAGAGTTTTATTTAGTATAGAATACTTGTGTAGTTGTTTCTGTAACTTATCATATTTTCTCTTGTAACCTATACATAGTGTATTGTTTCACTTAATGAATGTACTGCACAATTACTTCATTACAGGATTGCGATTAGCTTCTAATTCAATACACAAATCATTTTGATCATATATTATTAAATAAAGATTATGCACTTGATGGCTCCAATGACTTCACCTTGAAGAACATGATTACCATTGTCTATATATCTATACATACACTCACACACACTCACTCACTACTCTAGCTAGATGCTTCACAAGTGCTTTATGTATACCTGGACTGATTATCATCCACACACACAAATATGAAATTGTGGATTTTGACAGCAAAATAAAATGGTCCCAAAAGAAGCAAAATCCTGAAGCTTTCCCATATTGACAGTTGTGGACATGTAAAGTATATCATGGACCCCTTCTACTATACTGAAATATCAAAATTTCCAGCTAACCATATGCTTTTAAATCTATGATGAGAAAATAACTGATAGGCAGCCTTTTATTAATAGTGATGATAATTTCGAACTTATCGGTATTGATAATTAAACATCGAATAATAATTCTGTTTAATTAAGTATAAGATTTTAAGTATAAATTCACATTTAAAAAGAAACCCATACTTTTTGACTTAAAAAAGATGTTTTATAAGAAATTTTTTAAAACAAATTGAAGAGAGATTGTTTATTTTTTATTTTTTAAAAAAAAAAGAAAAAAGAATGTATGAGATAAGCTTCCATAGTGGAAATTGTGCACCACTTAATCTTTCCACTTGTGCTTTTAATACAATTTCTACTACTACCCATAATTCTTCAACTGTTAACTGCTATAACTGATTCCAATTATTTTTTTTCATCATTTTTTTACTGATAGGTACACAAAGTTTATTTATTTATTTATTTATTTTTCTTGATGTATACTTTTCCATGATATGCTACGGCTGCCTAGCTAGTTGAGATGTATATTGACTTAAATGGAAAAAAAATGGATAAAATCAAAGTCCATTTCAGAACTAAATCTCTACTACCGAAAGACATGCACTTATACTAATAGGGTATATACCCTATATATATGTATATAAAGCTTTTAAGTTAGACTAAAACAAAGAGTACATTCAAGTATATCATACCAAATGTTGTGATAGCTCTGAAAATGAACAAATGATATTCGAGATGCTTAAAAATTCTAATTTTCAATTGCATCAAACCGACTGATGATTTGGTTCTGAATTTAAATTTCAGTCCCTTCCACTTTACTAATTCCCTAAGCTAAGGGAATCAAGAACCTTTCTATTTATATTCTCACTATAAGGTTAAATGTAGCACCACTGAAATGCTAAAGACATTATTGACAAGCTAGAGACTTGATGATGATGATCTAAGAGCATAATGGGAGTGCTTTTTTTATTTTTAAATACATAGCTTTACTCTTCTAGATGATACATAATATGTAGAGAAATGTGTGTAGACATCCATACATATTTTATACACATCATATTTGGACATCATTATAAGTGTTAATTTTCAATATTTGACTGTAATAAAAAATTTAACTAATTCAAATATAGTTGGATGAATTCTACAATAGAAATAATTTTTTTTTTAACATCTGTCTCTATTCATGCACAATATTAAATTCAAAATTTTATTTAAAAAATTTAAATTATTTACCACTTAATTAACATAAGTTAATTTGTGGATAAAATTTTATATGTATATGCTTTATTTTGTTGGAAGACACTAGGGTTAAAATAAAGAACTCGAATAGAAAGAGAATAAATGGTTTTTACTTCTGTTTCTTGGTGAGCAGACCTTTTATATATGAGTGTATTTCAGATCTCATAGTCAAATAGATATATATGCCAACTTCATTTAATCAATATGAGTATCATTCTTGGATTGATCATTTGTAGACTGTTGTCGTGTATATCTGAAATAATCAAAATGAAGCAAATTAATAAAAGAAAAATAAAATCCAAACCATCATAGTGCACTGACACATGTTTCTCTAGAAAAAGTTTTTAGAGCTTTTCTTGAAGCCTAGCATTTGCACACCTGTATCATTTACAAGTTCAATATTCTATATATAAATAATGTTCTATTGAGGAATCAAGTCCAAATGTTCTTGAAAGCTTAATGAAAGAAAGAAAGAAATCTTTAACTTTGCTTTTAACAAAGTGAGAGTGTATTGTGGATGCTTGTCACTTATTATTATTATTATTATGTTTTTTTTTTGCATTTAATGTTCCGGTATCCAGTAGCTATAAAAACTTTATTAATTCAAAATTGAGTGATGTAAATTTATAAGAAAATAAGATTTTTTCAGCATCTGTTTTCTCTATACATAAAATTTAAATTCAATATCTTACTTAAAAAAATTTAAATTTTTTTGTCATTTGAACCAACTGATGTTGATTATGTTAATCACTTGTCACATCTTTTTTTTAAAGTTTGAGAAAAAATAAAAGAAAAAACGAAAAAAATTCCAAAAAGATTAAGTCAAAGTCCATTCTCACAATGGTTGTGATTTGTGATTCCTCTTAAATTAAACAGTCTCATTTTCAAAATGGATGAACCTTTTTCTCTCTTTTTAATTTTATTTGCATGCTTCCATAACATGTACATAACAGAAGAACCTCCATTATTTCCAAAAAAAAAAAAAAAAAAAAAACTGAAGAACCTCCATTGGGTTCTCTTGGGGCAATAAAAAGCTGTAAGTATTAAAGGGTAGTCTTGTCATTCAAAAATTCTCACCCATTAAGCAACTAGCTATATATTTTTTCAATCCAATAAAGCTTATACTATAGTCCTCCCCCATTAACATTTAACCTTTAGCAAAGAATCTAGAATTGTATCGTCTCTTTCATCTCAACTTCTGTATTTAAAAACCCTCTTCACCTCATCTTCCTGCACATGGAAACCCCAAAAACATCAACTCTTTACTTCACTAATAACATGGCCACCTCTCAATCTTCTGCTTCTTCTCTAGCCAATACTAATGGTACCACTATTTCCTCATCTTTCTTCTCTGACTATCTTCACTCCCTGTCTCAAACCCCTTACAGGCTTAAAAAGAGAATGCTAGCAACATGGACCCCAGACCAAGAACTTAACCAAGTAAGACAAAGGTCTGGTGCAGATATGAAAAGGAAACTTAAGTGGTATGACTTGATAGCTCTTGGTATGGGAGGAATGCTTGGTGTTGGTGTTTTTGTAACTACTGGCCCTGTTGCTCTTGAAACCTCTGGCCCTGCCGTTTTCATTTCTTATATTGTTGCTGGCATATCAGCCCTCCTTTCTTCTTTATGCTACACTGAATTCTCTGTTCAGATTCCGGTCGCCGGTGGCGCCTTCAGTTACTTAAGAGTGACTTTTGGTATTAACTACTAACAATGCCTATTACAACACTTTTCTTTGGTTCCCCATGTTGTCAGTTCTTGATAATATATGCTGAGTCGCTCTTTCTTTTTCCCCTTTTTTGATGTGATGTAGGAGAGTTCATAGGCTATTTTGCTGGGGCAAACATTCTAATGGAATATGTATTATCAAATGCTGCGGTTGCAAGAAGTTTTACAGATTATCTTTGCCATGCTGTCGGGGAGAATGATTCAAACAAATGGAGAATCGAAGTGGATGGACTCGTAGAGGGCTACGACGAGTTGGATTTCACTGCTGTTGCTCTTGTTCTTGTTCTCACTTTCTGTCTTTGCCATAGGTTTGATCTCTCTCTTATGATGATAATGATGATGACCCTTTTGTCTTGTTCATTTACTCTATCATTTTTTTGTTTTCCATGTATGAACGAACAGTATTTCTATTTTAATAATCTTGGTGCAAGCGATTTTTTTGTCACTATATATTTGTTTGGTAAGAGTACTAAGTGGGGGCTTATTAGTGGGTTTCAATTATTAAATGCATAGGTCATAGCTAGTGTGTGATTAAGAGTGATTAGTGCCATAGGATCTATAACTTGGCTGCTTAATTAATGTCACCTATGTTCCATGTTCATATGTAAATTTTTTTATAACTAGCCTATTGGTTATGTATATAGATGTTACTGTTAAGTAATAATGCTTGATGGATTTTGAGAGTGATGAACTTGTTTTTATTTTTGAATTGCAGTACAAAGGAAAGCTCAATATTGAACCTTATTATGACAGTCTTCCATGTGATGTTCTTTGCATTCATTATAATTGCTGGTTTCTACAAAGGAAGTGCCAAGAACTTGGTTAAGCCAGGAGGGTTTGCTCCTTTTGGTGTTAAAGGTATCGTTAATGGAGCAGCTATAGTTTACTTCAGCTATATTGGCTACGACTCAATTTCAACCATGGCTGAAGAGATTCAAAACCCTTCTAAAGCCCTTCCAATTGGAATTGTGGGTTCTGTTCTTATTGTCTGTCTGCTCTATTGCCTCATGGCATTGTCTTTATGCGTAATGGTGCCTTACAATATGGTAAGCAAGTGATTGCAAGCATACATAAGTGCTAAAACTTCTAAGTAATTTGCATAATCTTGCTTGTTAGGTATACATGTATATAATTGAATTCATTTTATAGATACCAAAGGAAGCATCATTTTCCGCGGTTTTCAAAAAGATTGACTGGAACTGGGCAAGCAACGTCGTGGGTGCTGGAGCAAGTTTGGGGATTGTTGCTTCTCTCTTGGTTGCCATGTTAGGCCAGGCAAGATACCTTTGTGTTATTGGAAGGGCTAGGCTTGTGCCTTCATGGTTTGCTAAGGTGAATCCTTCTACAGGCACCCCATTGAATGCTACACTCTTCTTGGGTAAGTAATTAATTATTATATGCTTCAAAGCTACACTTCTATATATATATATATATATATATATAGAGAGAGAGAGAGAGAGCAAAGCCACCATTTAAGTACTAATTAAGTTGATTATATCTGAAGAAAACCTTATAAAGAAGATGATAATATCTGATCTCTATATAACTTACTCTTTATAAACAAGATTAAAAGCAAGCTTCGATCCTAATATATAAAGATATACACATAGTACATATGATATATATGAAATATGATATTGGTTTCTATGATCTTAAACCTTGATTAAGATTCAAAAATGAACATATAAATATAGTTTGCTTATGGCAATGCCCTATTACATATGATCTCAAACCTTGTTTAAAAATAAGGATTTAAACAAAGAGAAAATATGTATGAACTCTATATTTATTTATTTGTTTGCTTGTTTCCTGGTGTAGGGCTTTGCACAGCTTCAATTGCACTATTCACTGAGCTCAAAATAGTGATTGAAATGATCTCCATCAGTACATTATTGGTGTTTTACCTAGTGGCTAATGCTCTAATCTACCGCCGATATGTGATCATTAGCAAAAACCCACCGTCACATACACTCTTACTCCTTTTCCTTGTCTCATTTAGTGCAATTGGCTTCTCTATTTCATGGAAACTTGAAGAACAAAAGTGGGGTTTGCCTCTATTTAGTGTGGTCATGGTTGCCACTACAGCTTTCTTTCAATACATGGTACCTTCCATTAGCCAACCTAATGAAGAATGGGCAGTGCCATTGATGCCATGGCCAGCTGCAATGTCAATATTCCTCAATGTTTTTCTCATGACCACATTAAAGCTGCTCTCTTTCCAAAGATTTGCTATATGGGCATGTTTGATAACTATTTTTTATGTGCTATATGGTGTACATTCAACCTACCAAGCTGAAGAGATGGAAGTGGGTGTTGATGAAATGCAACAGCACCCATCAATCCAACTAAGTAAGCTAGATATTCAAGTGCTATAACATCAAACAAAGAACTATTATTCTTGATTATTTTGTCCTCTTTCTCCTATCTCCTTTTTTTTTTTTGTTCAAGCATTCTTTTCAGTTTTTGGGTTTGTTGCAATGTTGATTTCATGGAAATCCACTTAAGCAAAAATAGGTGAATTGACATAACATACCCAAAAAAAAAAAAAAATTAAAATAGAAATTCTCTTTTGGTTGGATAAAAGAATTCTTTTTCCTGTTTTCGTTGTTTGACATGCGAATTACATTAATAATTTATCACTAAAGTAGTAATATATTTTCTCACTTTAAATGAATGATTTATACACGTATCAAACAATTAAATAATAAAAACTTATTTTTTCAAAATAATGAGAAAATTTTTATCCAAAAAGAAAAGGTTCAAATAAAATATAAATAAGCCATTTAAGGGAGAAAAAGAGGAGATTTTCTCTACTTGATCTTTAATTATTTGGTAGCACTTTTTCTTAATTATTTCTTTGATCTGACATTGTGTGATAGCGCCAATATATCAAGGAATGGAGAGGATAATTGTGGTCATTTTCTCGGCCATTGGAAGTAATGATGAATACAAAATTGAACCTCCCTACTTTAATTCTGTCATTTACCAGTTCATCCAAAAAAGTAGGGTGCGCAAGACCAACTGAACTGATATAATTTGATTCAGTTTCTTTAATCTTTATTTTCGGTTTTTATAAATTGAACTAAACTAAAATTTTAGTTCGATTTGGTTCAATTTTTATAAAAATTCAATTAACTGAAATAATTGAATAAATTAGAATTTTATTTTTAGTTTTAAGACGAAAAAAATTATCCGTGTTTCATTGTGGGACATTATTTATATTTTTTATTTTAAAAATAATTAAAGTATTAATCAGCAGATGCAAAATTATATAATAATTATTAATTAATTACTTTGTTCATGTAAACAGCTCATTCAAAAAAAAAAAATGAATTCAAACAGTTTAAAAATCTTAAATCGCTAAAGATGAAAGCATTTCAAAAGTAGCATATAAATCCTTGTCAATAAGATAATATCAAATTGCAAAGAATAGTTGAAGTCATTTTGTTTGTAAAGTACACAAATTTAAATTAATTTAGTCATTAATTTAGCTATCGAAATAACTGCAAGATATTCGTATAGATATATAAATTTCCTCTGCATTATTGTCAGACTAAAAGTCTTATCTATGGACATTAAAATCCAAGCACTGCACAATAAAATCTAAGCAAAATCAATCTAAATTACCCACACTTCGTTGTGGGTTATAAATAAAATATTCACAAATAAAAGTAATTTTATTTTTATTTAAAATTTAAATGTTAAGTTAACAATTCTTAACATTTTTTTAATTAAATTGTTCTTAAAAAGTCGAAAAGTAGATACATTTAAAATAAAAATAATATTATTTTTTATCCTATCTTGATCGTCAAGCTTGTAAAGAAAATTTTTAAAAATTTAATATTAAAAATTATAATTACTCTAAAAAGTAACAATATATAGAGAGAGAAATTTTGTGCATGGTTTATCCCCAATATTATGCAATATTTTAAAAAGAAAGTAAAGAAATCAGAGTACCATTCAAGAGAAAAAATAAGAAAATAATTTTCTTCACTAAACTTACAACTGTAAAATCAGATAATAAAATTGCAAAAATAATCATTTAGCAAAAAGTAAGGAAAAATAAAACATCAAAATGTACAAATATAAAATTTTATTATTAAAAAATTATAATTTAATGGGCAGAATTATTTCATTGAGGTTTAATAGGAATGCATGTTAAACTTAACATAGCAATTAAAAAAAAATTTATTATTAAAAAAATTAGCATCTATTAATTTTAAATTCTCCAAATTCAAAAAAAAATCAGAATGCTATTTAAAAAAATGTAGCAAACGGTGTTGTTTTCAAAGAGGGCCACTGTTTTTCTTTTTCTTTTGAAGGTTAAAACACGGTGGCAATTTTGTAAATAAGCATGTAATTAATGGCTTCAATTGACGGTGGCACATTGTGTAATTATATGCAAAATCAATGCCTTCAAATTACACTGTAGATGAACATAATTTGTATTTTAATTTTATATATATTAATAGATAGTATAATAATTTTATAAAAATATTAAAATAATTAATATTTATAAAAATTCAGTTTCATTCTATCAGCTTAATTTTCATTCAAAAAATTTTAATTTTTTAATTTTTTAATTTATTTCAGTTCTTTTTTAATTTAATTCAGTTGAATTCGGTTAATTTAGTTAGAAAAAAAAAAGTGTATAACCCACCAAACCAGTCAATACACACCCATACAGAAAAGGGCAAGTTGATATCTTTTTAGAGGGCTGTTCTACAATACACAGTGCTCTATTTTACGTGCCATTAATTCAAATGGTTGGATTAAAAAAATATAAATTATTAATTATTAATATAAACAAAAAAGAGGAACATGTTTTAAATTTCTTGTACTTTTTTATTTGAAAATATTGTACTTTATTTTTGTGTCAACTTCTTTTACTTTTATTTATGAACATTGATTCCATTTACTTTTATTTTCATTCACATTGAATTTTTATATTTATATATATTTTTCTAACACACTATATATATATATTGATAAATAATTATCTGCTTCGCACATAAATAAAAATTTTTAGACTCATAATAATAAATAAATTATTAATTAAATATATATTTTGATATTATTATTATTACTATTACTATTATTATTAAATAAAAGTGTTATTTATTTATATGATAATTTAATGTTAATTTAATATAATTATAATTGATTGAAATTTTTTATAAATCTTTTATTTAAATAATTATATGATATTTTTTCAGTATTTTTTTCAACACTATAACTAATTTTATATAAAAAAAAAAAATATATATATATATATACACTAATAAACAACCACATGCTTCGCACGTGAATAAAAATTTTAGACTCGTGATAGTAAATAAATTATTAATTAAACATATATTTTGACATTATTATTATTACTACTACTGCTACTATTTAAAATTATTTATATGATAATTTGATGTTAACTTAATATAGTTATAATTCATTGAAATTTTTTATAAATCTT
>CATIWM010127780.1:0-25488 GCA_949671775.1 Mallotus repandus | reverse complement strand
AATATATTATTAAAAGTAAAAATTAATTACTTTATTATATTCCATTGATTTTAATATTAAAGCTACTAATATATTATATTTTTAACATAAACTACTAAATTAATTTATATATGAATACAAGTTTTATATTCCAACACTACTTAAAGTTATTGGTGATTACTAAATTTATATTTATATAATGTATTATTATAATTTTAAAATTTTACAAGTTATAAATAAATTAAATATAACTCTAAAATTAAATTATTTTAATAAAAATTATATTACTAAAATAAAAACTTATTTATCAACTAATTAAAAATATTATGGATGTATTTGTAATTTTGCTTATTAAAATATTAATAAGAGCCAATTTTAATATCAACATTTTTAATCTAGGAAATAAACAGCCACCAATTACCTGTCTTTGAACTTGCTGCTTTTATCTATTGTTGTCTTCGCTGTCCTCCTTCTCCTCCTCCTACTCTCCTAGTACAACTCTCTTGCTGCAGTACAAAAAAATACGACAATTGAAACATCTTTAGTGCTTCTTCACCTATAAATAGATTGTCAATGGCAATGGAACAATCCTTCATTTCCATCTTCTTTCTTTCATTACATCATGATCATACCCATGTCTCGTTTTCTCCTCTTTCTTTCCCTTTTCCTCTCTTTCCTCCTCCTGGCCGCCGCACACGGCGGTGGTGGCCACGATGATGATGGTGATGATCCTGATGCTGATGCTGATGCTGATTCTGGGCCTCCTGTCAATCTAAGAGCTAAAGGATTAATCTTGGTGAAAATATGGTGTTTGATATTGGTGTTCGTTGGGACTTTTATTGGTGGTGTGTCACCATATTTTATGAAGTGGAGTGAAGGGTTTTTGGTTCTTGGTACGCAGTTTGCTGGGGGTGTGTTTTTGGGTACTGCTTTGATGCATTTTTTAAGTGATGCAAATGAAACTTTTCAGGACTTGACTAAGAAAGAATACCCTTTTGCTTTTATGTTGGCCAGCGTTGGATATTTGATGACTATGCTTGCTGATTGTGTTATTTCTTATGTTTATGGGAGAGGAAGCAGTCAGGCTAATGGAGATTTGGAGCTTCAAGGTAGAGTTATTTTCTTTTTAATTGTTATGTTTCTTAATGTCTTATGCTTATTTTGTTGAATTCTTTTTGGTAGCTCAAAAGAAAAGAAAAAAAGAGAGAGAGAGAGAGAGAGAGAGAGAGAGATTTAGGACTAAAATGGTGATTTTTGTTGCTTGTCTATTTTGGGTATTGCCAATATTTGTTTATCCTACAAATGGTTAAAGATATCAAGATGCCTATGCATATGAAATGGATATTCTCTGTCATCTGTCCTCTGCAAGCATTTTCATGTTTTTGAGGTTAAGTTGTGTTTAGTATTTGTTTAATCTGAAAAGAATTGTTACTGAAATTGCTTGTTCTTGATCATATCTAGTTTTGGTGTGCTGTTCTTGGTCACATGTATGGTTGACGTATTGGCTTAGCAGTTGAGAAAACTTGAGATTGTCATTTTCTGTAACATAAAATCAATTCAAAAGGTTGCATCATCATGCGTTTTCTTGTCAATTAAGCTTCGGTTTTGTGTGGAAAAAATGATGTATGGTGTGAAATGAATTGTGAAATAAGGAAAGTTTTTGCGAATATGATTTTTGACAAGTCAAGGGGAGAGTTTATTTTTGTGTTAGTGGAATGAATTAGATCACATTTTGTTGAAATTTAGCAACAAATTAATTGTGTGATTGATGTTCTTTAACAACCTTGTCCACGAGAGGAAACAAAAAGAATGATACCAATTAAACCATCCTAATCTCCTAGGATGGTTAAAAATTATATGATTATGTCCTTTATTGACTCTCTTTCTTCCTCGCAGAGACTAGCGAGCCTGTAAAAACAAGTCATCATGTCACTCCACTTCAGGTTGGTTGTCTTATCTTTCAGTTTTCAATCTACTTTGTTATTCTTGGTTTGGTTGAGCCTTTGCTTACTGGTGCATACATTTGGTGCATTTACAGGTGCATACTGGCGTGGATGTTGCCTCTGCAAGATCAAAACTTTCAAATCTCAGGTCATTTGGAGACAGCATTTTACTCATATTTGCTTTGTGTTTCCACTCCATCTTCGAGGGCATTGCAATTGGAGTTGCAAAGACAAAAGCAGATGCTTGGAAAGCTTTATGGACCATCTGTCTGCACAAGATATTTGCAGCCATTGCAATGGGAATAGCTCTTCTTAGAATGATCCCTGATCGCCCATTCTTATCATGTGTTGCCTATGCTTTTGCATTTGCCATTTCAAGTCCAGTTGGTGTGGCTATTGGGATTGTTATAGATTCCACAACCCAAGGTGCTGTGGCAGACTGGATCTATGCCATATCAATGGGGCTTGCATGTGGAATATTCGTCTATGTAGCTATAAATCATCTCCTATCCAGGGGCTATGTACCCCAAGTGACCGTTTCTGTTGACACACCTTTTCATAAGTTCTTGGCAGTGTTGTTGGGTATTGGGGTAATCGCTGTTGTGATGATTTGGGACACCTGAAGAAAACATAGTGAGGACGCTTACTTGATTTTTGCTTCCACTTGAGAGCTATAGCCATTTGCTTCACAGAATTACTTGTAGGAGGCCATAGAATTGATGACAATATAGCCTAGAAACTTGTATTATTCAGACAGGAATCTCAAAATGTTTTGTAAGTAGACTAGCAAGGACAAAAGGTAAACGTGTGCTATAGCTTTCGAATATAAAATGCAATATAGGTTAAAGCTTCTGGAGTTCAATAGTATCAGGATCTCATATCACAGAAGAACAAATGAAACTCATGCCATCTCAAATGAAGAGGAAGAAGAAACAATTAGTTGAAATATATTAGGAGTAGAAAGTAACATTGCTCTTATAGAAGAATCTTAATAAACATCTTAAGAAAAGGGGGGAAAAGGTTTTTTAGCCAAAATCTGCATTATCTAAGATAATTTTATAAAAGTAGACAGCTCGAAACGGCGATATTAATTGGGCGTAACTACATCGTTAAGAAATTGATAACAGCCAATCAAGTTAGAAGCAGAGGCAAGAAGTACAGAGATTTTTATTTCTAGTGCTCTCTAAAGATCTGTATGGAGAGCTTTTTCAAGGCAAAATGTAATGACAATTGGCCCAGCCAAATCCCCAACAGCACAGCCTGCAAAAACCTTCATGAATTAGCTCAGGGCATAACATGACATGTTAACAAAAATTTATTGTATACCATGCTACCACGAAACAGAATAGAATTACTTACCAATCCATTGGCCTGATGAAGGACGTATTAGGGCTGCACCAAGCGCTGCCCCAATGGAAGCAAAAACTAGTGATGCACTACATCTGAGAGTAACACCAGCAACTTTCTTGTGAAGAATTTTAACTTGTTCTGCTTTGTCAACGTTATTGCTTTCATCTTCTGGACTTGATAGACGAGAAAAGAATCGGTAAATTTCAATACCTACTTGTACAAGCAATGATGCTGCTACTCCAAGCAAGTGTCCTGCTTACAGAAACAACACGATAAGAATTTAGCTCAAAGGAACAAAGCAGTTGACTCAAAACACTTAAACAGACGTTTGCAAAGAGGGTTCAGAGTTATGACCTCTAAAAGTTGTCCTGCCAACTTTGAACATATAGACAACAGTGGGCATTCCTCTGTCTGCTTTGCGCACAGCTGATTTAGGCATATCTGCAAACACAGATCCAAGCCATTAGATGCTAATGTGATCTGATAAAAAAAGTTGGGTAGACTGTGAATAATTATTATATGTCTCTATAGAAATGATGCCAATTGATATATATATATATTTGTTTGTCATTAGTTATTCATCCACACAAGAAGATGAATAATAAGAATATCAGAAAATTGAATTCATGAAGGTACCTTTTAGAAGTTTCCAAGCCATCCGCTGTGATACATGATGCACAGCAAGCCTTTCCAGAATCCTTCTTGTGGTTACAACAGTAGTCTGAGATAGCATATAAGATATAATTCAGCATACATTTTCCATGAACACTTAAAAAAGAGGTGGAAAAGGGAACCATCAAGGTAGTAAAAGAATTATACTTCTAAAGAATACATTCGTTTTTATCTAAAGATGGTTGGCAACTAATATTTGCTTATTAATATAGAGATTTAATACATTCACTACAGTTTAAATCATGAATCCAAAAACTTTTAGGAAAAGCAAAGTGCAGAAAATTGGATGTTCTGATGTAACTACAGAATCAACCAAGCATGCCTTCTTAACACCAGTTAAAGATGTCAATCATGTGAACAAGGCAAGGATAAAACTAAGTATAACAACTAGAATAAACTCATATTTTCAAGATGAAATTCAGGCTATAAAATGGCAATTGCAAACAGGTCAATTATCAGTGTCCCAGTTGATTCTTTGAATACTGAGAAAGCAAAACCAGATTGACAGCCACAGTCACAAAATTGGATGTACTAAAGCCAGAAAACAGCTGCAAGAACATCCAAGAAGAGCAACTTTGAAAATGCATGCTAAAATGCAAAATTTTTTCAGAATATATCATTATGAAGAAAGTTTTTTTAATATAAACCTAAAGGAAATAATATACCAGATATAACAAAGCAATCATTACAATTAAAAAACCGGTCATACAAATTCAAAATTCTAAGCAAGCCTGATCTATTCATTTCCTGTATTTGCAATCTTATAAATAACAAACAATGGCCTCTCAAATATAGCAGTATATTTGACATTCAATCTGCAAATTTTCCTACGTGTCTGAATTTAGTAGACCTAAACTCCTAAAATTCCTAGAGAAATTCGTTTAGACTCTATTGATATTAGTCAATTTAAATACAGTAGTGGTTGAACTTACGATCTGTAATTCCCATTTACTGAAGTATAAATAGTGAAATCAGGATTTGATCATTGAAGTTTAGTAGGAATCCAGAACTACAAGGGCCAATTCATAAAAATAATGGAGCAACAAAACTCACCTCACGAACAATCTGCTTCACTGATTTTTGAAAGGGAACAACCAAATCTACACGGCGCTCTTCAGGGGTGTCCTGCGGAAAGTCTTCATCATCCTCTTCATTAATGGAAGCAGGCTCCAGAAGAGGCAAGTAGAACAATAAAAATGACCTCAATGACGTCATAGCTAGTTGCTTCCATTCAAAAGCTGAGAGAAGGGGTTTCAACTCAATATAGTACTCCTTTGTAGTATATTTCAGAGAATCATACTGAAAAATATTTCCAGATGCCTTTCGTATATTAGAAATGTAGTCATCGGACAAAGCTGCTCCAGCATCGCAATGAGCAACTGGTACCTTGGAAAAGCTGGAAAGACAACTAAGAGTCAATCTTTGGCAATAGCTACGGTAAAAAAAAAAGGCAAAAACTTTTGCAAGCATTACCAGACATAGGGAAAAAAAATAGCAGCATGAACTAAAAAACAAACAATTTTTTTAACAGTAGTTCTAGACCAAAAAGAAGCTCAAATTCTATCTCCTTTTTCCCACATAACAATTACAACAGAAATATCTAAAATCTGATACTAAAAGTTCAACCAATGAATATATAAGATAAAAAATTCAAAATGAACACAAAGTTCAAAACAAAAAAGAAAGATATATAACATAACCTATTAAGTAAACTACAAAAGTTCAAGTTTATAAGCTTATTAATCGCTCCAGCAGACGCTACAATCTCCAATAGTTAAGGCACACATATGAGCATTGCAAACTCTCCCAGTTGACAAAACCATTAGAAAAAACACACTAACAATTTTAACATGAATCTCAAATCTAATGATCGACAACCAGCCTCCACCATTAGTAATATCCACATCAAAACCATACACTTCAGCTAAGTAAACAATAAGCATTCAAGCTAAAAACACAAAGGCTGCATTAAACTCACACTTTGACCAAAATTTTAGCAAATAAAACTAATCATCATAATCATGTCAATACTACACAACTTTCAATCCATACCGAAACTACCCAGATAAGTATACTATTGGAAGTGAGTAAAGAGGTGGTACCCGAACAAGAATCTGGAGGCAAAAGGTGTTCCGGCAGCTGCCACAGAGGCAGCAGCGACGGAGGCAGAGACTTTGGGTTGAAAAAAGTTGGGATTTTTCTTTAATAGATCCAGTACTATAGCAATACCCGCCATTATTATTTGTTCAAATTACAAAATCAAACAACAAAGTCCCCTTATTACAATCAAACCATAAAAGAACAGAACAGAACTCAAAAAATCAGTGAAAGATCAAAACTTTATGATTTCTTTGCATAAAAGAAACAATTTTCTCGGGAAAGTGAATGGTGGTTATTTGATAAAAGGGTGAGATTTGATTTGGGACAACGAAAAGATTGGATTTAAAAAAAAAAAAATTAGAATGGTGATTTTTGAAGGGATTATTTATTTATTAGCAACGCAAGGACAATGGTTGGGTTAAATGGTAATAAACTGCTTCAAAAATTATGTTATTTTTCTTGTTTTGTTTCCGCTTCAGTTTTGGAGTTGATTTAATAGCCTCAAGCTGCTTTCGATTCCTTTGTCTCAGTTTTGTTGGAAAACACCTTTTTTTTTTAATTAAAAGTTAAAATTTCAAAATTTATGAACTATTTATTGAAGATAAAAATTGTAGATATTATTTTGTTAATAATTTTATATAATATAAAACTTATTTTATATATAATAATTATTAAATATATAAGAACAATCTCAATTTATACTAATAATAAAAATAAAATAAGTAAAAGGGTAAAATTGTAATTGAAAATACCATTTGATATGTATTTTTCAAAAAAAAAAAGCCATTGATTTATTAAAAATTAAAAATACATTTTGTTAAAGATATAATATAAATAAAAGTATAATAAAAGAGTATCAAAATAAGATTTTATTATTGTGAATTTTTTTTTTGCTATTTTTCAATTCGTGTTGATAAAATATTTTTTGATGTGCAACTTGACAATTCATACGTTATATTTAATTGCATTAATTAATTGTAAATCTTTAAATAAGTTGGAATATAAAAATATCAGTCAAATTTTTAAAATTATAATAAAAAATATTAAAATAAAATTTCATTATTTAAAATTTTTTTGTTACCATTTGTACTGACAAAATTCTTTTAATGTGCAACTCAACAATTCATACATTATACTCAATGACATTAATTAGCCGTGAATTAACCATTTGATCTTTAAATTAGTACAATTATAAAAATATCAGCCGATTTTTAGAGCGAAGAAAAATATTTAAAATTTATAAAAAAATTTCATCTTTATGAAAAAAATAATATAAAATAAACAAAATAGAAAGAAATAATAAAAAATGACCAATAATTAAAAAATATGAACAACCGTAAAAATTAAAATTGTTGAAAAAGAAAAAAAATTGCTAATATATCTATTTTATTGCTTAAAATTTTGCAATTACCAATATATGTTAGTAGTAAGAAATTATCAATAATAATAATAATAATAATATGTTATTATAAAGGGTAAATTACTATTTACCTTTCATATTTTGATTTAATACACTATTTTATTTTTGATATTTAAAAAAATATTAATTCATTCATAACATTTATAAATTCGTGTACTATTTCATCCCTGATAGATTACTAATAAGTGTTAACTGTTGTAAATATAAAAAATGAATAAATATTTTTTAAAATATTAGAAATAAAATAATATGTTAGATTAAAATACAGAGAGTAAATAGTAATTTATCCTCTTATATATTGTGAAAATATTGAAGGGTGAACGTTACATTTCATGAATTATATTTATTTCTTAAAAGGTGGTAGGTTAAGAATTTCTTCAGCAATGCTAAAGACAACGCCAACCTATTCGTGTTTTCCTTAATCCTACCAAAGCATATGAAAGATCCAACTCTGGACTCTATTAATTCTCGTTTCCAAACATAAACTGAAGCTCCAACAGTTCGTCCCAATTAAAATCCCGCCAACCTCGTAATCAAAGAAATCAAAAGTATTTCTTTTTTTTTAATTGAATTTGGAATTAGCGAATTTTAGGGATTTTTTAGGGTTGAATTATTGGGTTTGTTTTAGATTGAGGAAGAAAAGGGGAAATGAATGTGGGAGATCTTAACAAAGTATGGGAAATCAAAGCCCTAAAGAAACCAGGAGAAGAAGAAGCCAAGAAAATGCTTGAAAAAATCGCCAAACAAGTCCAACCCATTATGCGTAAGCACAAATGGCGTGTTAAAGTTCTATCAGAATTTTGGTACTTTCCCCTTTTTTTCTTAATTTTTCTTCTGGGTATTGACTATTTAGGTGTAAAGTTTGATTCTTTTTACTATTGAAGTGTAAGGTTTGATTTTTTTTTATATATTTTAATATGTATAAGTTTTGTTTCAAAAGTTTGGATTGATTGATTGATTGATGTGTGCGTGTGGAATTGGAACTGTTGTTGCAGTCCAAAGAATCCAGCTCTTCTGGGGTTGAATGTAGGAGGTGGAGTTCATGTCAAATTGAGACTTCGTAGGCCGAATAGAGATTGGGATTTCTTTCCATTTGATATGGTTTTGGATACTATGCTTCATGAATTATGCCATAATGTTCACGGTCCTCATAATGCTAATTTTTATAAGCTCTGGGATGAGTTGAGAAAGGTCAAGTTTTTATTATTTGGATTTTACAGGAGTTCATTTATCTTCAGTAGGTAATGCGGATGGCTTTGTTCGTTTGTTTTTGCTGCTTTTAACAGGAATGTGAGGAGCTGCTTTCCAAGGGAATTACTGGCACAGGGGAGGGTTTTGATCTGCCCGGAAAGCGTTTTGGTGGGTTTTCCTGTCAACCTCCTCTTTCATCTCTTCATAACACTGCCTTAGCTGCAGCAGAGAAGAGAGCAAAATTAGGATCTATGCTACCATCTGGACCTAAACGGCTTGGTGGTGATAATGCTATTATGGCTGCACTCAGTCCAATACAAGCTGCAGCAATGGCTGCTGAAAGGAGATTGCAGGATGAGATTTGGTGTGGTTCTCAGTCTGCTAAGGCCTTGGAGGATGAAGAAAGTTGCCCTGATATTGTACAAGAGCTTACAGATGTGAGGCAAAATGTAGGAAGCTCGAGGCCAGATAATGGTAGAAAAAGAAATCGTGAACCAAGTAGTAGTGCAAATTTTGTTCCTATCAATGGCCGTTCGGAATCCAATATTGTAGATCTATGCACAGATGTTTCTTCATCTGGGTCGACTCTTGATAATGGCACCAAGCCTAAGAGGATAACTTGTAACTCATACAACAATCCACCTTCTGATGTTGCTGTTGTTGATTTAACCGGTGGCTCATCTCTTGGGTCAATATCTAAACCTAACAAGATGCATAACCCAGATGAGCATGTGATGTGGGAGTGTGCAGCTTGCACATTATTGAACCCAGTAAGTGATTGGTAGAACTACTTTGATTCAACTTGTTTATATATAGGATTCATGTCTTTTGGCATATTTTGTGCGCATCTTCATTTGTATATGCATAATGTGCTCGCTTGATGTTGCATTTGGAGTTATATAATGCATTCTGTAATTCATACTTCAAAGTTCAAGCACATATCTGAATTTTAACTTGAAGTCATTTGTTTTTTTAAGATGGCTTTCACTGGATATTTTCCTGCTTAGAATAGAATATTACTAACCATTGGAGTGTTGCTTTAGATGAGCACGGAGCTTTGTAATAAACACAATAATTGGTGATTCCTTATTATAGATTTAGAGATGATAACCATATCATCTGTGAGTCACTAAAGATCATCTTCTTCATTGTCACTGTTTTTACTTTATGTCTCTGTCTTTTGCATTTACAGTTTCTTACAAGTTCCTGTTATCCTACTTTATAATTCCCTCCTTCGTTCATTGTTGCCATAAGCTGGTACTGACATAAGTGATTTTGCATGTGAATAATGTGGTTTTGATGCAGCCATTGGCCCCAATCTGCAATGTTTGTTGCATGGAAAAGCCTAAAGAAGCGAGTACCAAGTATAAAGTGTGGTCCTGCAAATTCTGCACATTAGATAATGATGTTAAGTTGGACAAATGCTTGGCTTGCAGCCAGTGGAGATATTCATATGGTGCACCAGTGTCAACTCCAGCCCCCAATGTCGGCACGTGAGAGGTACATTCTAGATGGCTCATGAAGTTAATTGATCATATGAGATGAGGAAATTTTGGCAATGCTCAATCTGCTCTGGCTTGCGTAACAACGAACAAAATTGACTCTACTTCGTAAAGCTTGACATAGTACATGCCTGTTTTTGTTCTCCATCTTTTTGATTTCTCATAAGGTGATTTAAATATCTTTCCTTAATTGTTGTTAGTTAATCATTGTATAAATTATGTCAAAATAGAAGAAAATGCAAATGACTAAATATTCACTCAGCGCAACATTTTTGCAAGAGAACATATTTGCTGTGAATACTGTCTAGATTTCTGAAAATTATTCAGTAATAATACATCTTGAACAGTACCTACCTAGCTGACAGTGTATGCCATCCAACCTTGTATTACAAGATGGTATCTGATACAATTGTCATGGAATTAAAAGGCATACAAGATGACTGAAATTTCCCAGGTATTAAGGTAAAACACCTGGAATACTTAGAAATTTTCTCTTCAAAATGTTATATTTTGAATTATGCCTTTAAACATATTTAAACAGCACATCTAAACTCTAAACCCGATCCTTATCTGATTTTCGCTTGTTTCAAGTACTTCTCATTCTCAATAGAATCTATACTACTGCTACTCGTTTGGACCATCTCGATGATCATGTTAATCTTCTGTGTCAGTGCTAGCTGGCTTTTTTGGTATTATTAAATCACCATCTTCGGCAATTGACTTATTCTCATGCAATTTTGGGTTAAACTGGCAAATCTAATTCTTGGAATCTCCTCTTCTGTTTTATTACCAGAAATGCCAAAGTGACTTAGTGTTGGTAAATGAAAAATGGCTCAAAACATTAGTCAACGGTAAACTAAATTTTAGAGGGATTGGGAGAACGGAGATTAGGATGAATCACCTGTTGTAAATTGCAAATGACTAGTACACACTGACAATATGATTAGAAATCGATGAGTTTCAACTCTCCAACCTACTTCGAGTGACAAATAATTTCCAAGAATTAAGAACCTGAATTGGAGCAGTTAGAGGCTTAGAGCTTCTATCTGTTATTGAGGGCAACTAGCAAAGTCAAAACCACAGTCAGGAATATTATGATTTAATAGCTTCGAACATCATGAAATAATAGGGAATTGCACCTTGCTTTTTGGATCGTAAACCAGAAATCTTGCACTGAAGTAAATGAGGAAGGCACAATTGCAGCTGCTGTCAACTTCATTGTTGTGTCCTGGAGCTGCACCACCTTGGTGCCCCCTGCCAAGTTTTATCGCTGACAAACCATTCATGTTAGTACTCTTTAGCACTTGCATTGCATATCCTGTTTTTCGAACAAAAAAAAGGGCTGCCGAACTTTTCCACTGCATGTTATGAACCAATAATATCAGAAAATCACATTTGAAATGGTGATTTTTTGTGATATAGTACATTAACATTACCATAAGATTGTCATGACACTTGACTTGGATATATTTCATAACAATGATTTGTGCATCAGGGAAATAATTTGACTATCAATAAAAAAAACGTCACTTCCACTACAACTTTACATTAGTATACAAAAAATTCATTTTATAGAAAATTGACCTTGAAAAAAAAATGCAATGGCTTTGATTGGATTAAGGACATGAGAAAATTCAGATCGCCTCAGAATCACAAATTAGTAGCCCTAATCTCTTCACCTTCGGCTGCATAAAAAGAACCTTTACATGATGATAGACCACTCAATAGATCATCTAGTACACGTTGATTGCCTGACTTGCTCTTTTTAACAGAAGAAGATTCAGTGTTTCTAGCATTTTTTTCATAATAACTGTCTTGCTCTTGGGACTGTGCCCCTACTTTGGATTCTACCAATTTGGTCTTCCATTTGATACCAATTGCCTCTGCTTGATCAGCAAAGAGAACTTTGGAGATGGATGAACAGCAGATCTCTTTATAAGTTTCATAACCAGCAGCACACGTATTTCCACCTGCCAACAGTTTTGATAGAGGATGCAACACAGAGATGGGATCATTACTTCTGTCCAAGGATTCTTTCAAAGCTAGAAATTCGGAGACCAACTCTGCCCTGCAGAACTGAACAAAAACTGCAGTTTCATCCACATGATATACAGATGTAACAGCATCTAGGCCAAAGACTTTACAGAGGCATTCTCTCATCTCCCCAGCCTTGAGTTTAACTGGAAATCGCCAGATTAAAACAATATTCTCAAACACAACCTTAGGGTATTGCTTTCTGAGGTAATTAGAGCTCAAATACTCTGCAATCCTATTCCCAGTTCTTAGATCAATAATGTCAGAATTAATCCAACTGAGATAAAGAAGGTTGATGTGCTTCTGGAGCTTTTCATTATGGGCCAGATTCTCAGAAGACATATGGAGTTCAAAATCAATGCCCAGATGACTGCATGTCTGAGCAAAGACACACCCTGTCATAAAAGCATCATATCCAGCTTCATGTTTGACTCCAGAACTCCAATTGGTGGACCTGAAGATAGAGATTCAATTTTGGCTTAAAAGAGAGATTTCTGAGATGGCTCCTCACATGGAACACTAAGTTAAATAGCAATCAGTTCATTCCTTTCACCATACTAGATGAGAGGATGCCTAATAACAGTAGCTATTTCAAATTTTAGGTGTACATATTTTGACTTGAAGATAGCTGTACAAGGTACAAAGGCTCAAAGTGGATGCATCTCATACAAGACCTTTTTACAATAATATCCTTTCCAACAAGAAGGGTAATGCAGGTGCTTATGTTAGCAGTCTCTGGGAGCTCTGGTGGAGAAGGTGGAGCAAAAACTTGGGAAATTTCCATAATCTCAAGAAATGAGCCACATGGATTTGAAGTGAAAACTAAATGTAACTTCATTTGTGGTCTTCTTTACAAAAAGTGATGTTGCAATCAAAAAGCATGACCAAGTTATGGATCATAGACCAGAAAAAGAATGAGGGAAACAAACCTTATATCATTCACTTGAACCTCTACATTCACATATGGATAAAAAGCCAATGTGGTGCCCTTACTAGAACCTGTGGCAATTTGTGGACAGAGTAGAGAAAACGCTGTTGAGAGTGATGTGTTCGATTTCTTCACCCTTTGACGGAGTACATTATTGGCATTCAAGAGAATTTTGGTATCAACAATGAGTGGAAAGTAATTGTTAACAGAGGCAACAAATTCCTCAGCAGTTGGAGGAAGAGGACCTAGGAATTTACTGTGTATGTGGGCAATATCTGTGCCAGAGAAATAGCGCATCTTAATGATTTATCGATAAACATAATGACCTCATTGAATAGAAGAGTAATGCATACCCAAGAAGCAATTGTGACCGACAATCAACTTCTTTGCAGAGGAAAGAAGGTCAATAACATGGCGAAACCCAATTGCATCTTTGATTTTCATCTCTGCCCCTTTACGATAATCATCCTCTGCCTCTTTCTGCAAAAGATTATGTCAAGGAAGCATGAACTTTATGTTTCAAATGAAAATACTGAAGCCAAAAGCCCATATTCTTTATTCTTTTGTCACAAGCTTGCTGCTCACTTTCAGCACTAACATATACTATTGAAGGGAATGCTATTGTGTCCAAAATCACAAATGAGACGGTATTTCAAATCAAGAGAGGATTTCCAAATAGATATGAATGTAGTTTACCATAAGCAAGTCCTTGTCATTCTCGGATTCTACATACACAATTAATTCTTGTACACAAGAACTTTGATTGCCACCAACATAAGCAAGATCTTTAAAATGCTTTTTAGTGACCTGCAATTTGGTTTAACTTTCATCGATTAGTAATTAAATGATGATTACAGAAAAACTCCACCGCAAAAACTTTTCTCAATGAAACAGTGCCAAGATAGAGGAACAAATTACCAACTGGATCAGCTTAAGCTGATGCGAAGTAAATCCACTCAAACAAAGAGCTGGGCGCATCTTATAAAAAATAGTTTGAAGCTGAGACTCCACAGTACCATTTCCATTCTTCAACAAACCATCACGCCATTCCCTCAATCTGTTCGTCATTCTTTCACTAAAAAGAATATCGCTCATTCTGACCAATGGCACTTCTTTAACTTCATTCCAATTATTGTTATTATTATCATTATTATCCTCGTATCTTGAATTCAAGTGTCTCAATGCCTCCTCTTCCTGCCTTCTGGATAAATAAGAAACTCCTGATATTAACCAAAGACAGTGAATTTTCCCAAAAAAGAAAGCATTTTTCCACATTTATTCGCCTCATTTTGAATCAATCATATGCCAATTGAATTGAATTTTAGCAAAAATCAATCATATGCCAATTGAATTGAATTTTAGCAAAATCATCTCATTTTGTTTGTGGGAATGCTTCAATTCATGGGGGGGGAAAACAAATAAAAAGAAAAAGAAAATACCTTCACGTATACAAGTATTGAAATCAAACTGATATTTAGCTAAAAAATCTAGCGACGAAGCCTGGCATAAAAATTCAGAATCATCGCGAAATATGAAGAAATTGTACCTGTCGACAAGACACACAACACAACACAAGCATTTCGTTACTCCGGCAACCAAAAACGCCGTCATTTTGTTTTTTTTTTTTTTTCCTTATGAACTGACTGAGAAATAAATATACTGACGGATGAGCAATGAAGGAGTGGCGATCAGAATCCCAACGGAAAGGACAAACGCCGAACTGAACGACGGCGAATTTCTCTGCGGAATCTTTGACTTTAAGGTAACAAATATCGAATCGGTCGTATCCGAAGGATTCTCGCCATGGAGCGCTTGTGACTCCGGTCATTTCGAGATCAACGGCGACGAAATCGGCGGCTCCGACATGGTTTTTGAGGTCGGCGAGCGATGATGTAAAGTTGGATTTCATTACGTGTTTTAGAGGAAACGACGGCGTCGTGGTGGCGGCGGCGGTGGAGTATGCACGTGAGATAGCATGTGAAAGCGATCTGAGCGGCCATCGTTTGGTCATGTTTCGAGGCTGGCGTGAAAGGGTTTTTGGTTAGGGGTTTAAAGGAAGGAGATGAAAGATATTTTTTTTTTTTCGCCTTTCAACGTCAGGATTTTATGATCGGGATAAAACGCTGTCGTTTTATTCTACTAAAAAATATTTTTTACTTTTAATATTTCTGATATTTTTGCAGTGCATGAATTGATGCAGGCTGTTGAGCATAAATTTTATGTTTAACATTTTCAATTTGCACTCAAATATTTAATTAAAAGTGTATAATAAAATTTTAATAAATAAATAAGTTTAAATTTTTATTAATCTACTGTGCTGCATTCTCGTTCACTGCTCGAAGCGACCTCCAAGCTTAGCCGGGTTGTTCGGTTCACATCCTCCATATGCAAAATATATGCATAAACTTAAATTTTGTCAAGCAAATCAAAGTAGTACTAGAGAATATTAAATAGTTAAATAGTAAAAATTCGCTAAACGCATTAAAAAAAATTCAAACAAATACTCCGCCTTATGAACAAGTCTAATTATAAGATGTAAAATCGAAAATCAATAATTATTGAGGAAACAAAATGATACATGTATTACACATGCTTTACTAGCATGCCAAAAAATGCTTCTCATAATGAAGCAGAATGATAATACAAATGATCTGATGATAAACTGCTTCATCTGTTTGCAACTTACTGCTGGTCGAACTGAGCTTCTCGAGCAGTTCTGCATTGGTAATTCACGCGGGAATTGATTCAAACCCAGTTAAGTCAATCCCATATTAGAATTAGATATGATCCTTGCTTCCATTGTCAGCCAGTTCTGATAGCAAAATTTCACCATCATACTTCTGATTTTTGGAGCATCTCATAAAAGTTTCCATGTGATGAGCATAGCTCATAAAGTTCTGCAATGAACCTGTCAAACGCAGGGAACTTTACCATGCAAGAAAAAGGTAGCAGGGTGTCATCAGAATATGAGTATGTATGTGCCTATAAATGACACAGCTTTTAGTCCCAGAACATAATGTGCATCCTGAAACAACTTCTACCTAGAACGTTCTAGTTTAGTATCCAATATAAGATGTTTTTCCCTGATAAAACCGGACTATTCTCCTATTCAGCAGTACCAAGTGACACACTCTAGATAAAACATCTTCTGTAGGGGAGATCAGAAAAGAGTGTCAAGGAACTATATTCATTGAAATCACATACCAAGAATCTCTCTTTGCAGCCTTCAGCATATTTGGTGAGAATACTGATCTGAGAAGGCCTCCAGAAGTTATAAAGCGGTCACAGCAATGGTAGCAGTTACTGCTTCTTCATAAAGCCTTAACTAGGCGAGCTGCAAAGGCCCCATCTATTGAATGTTTTACCGGGTTAGATGAATAGAAGCCACGTTCAGTCACAAAATCTGGTGGCACAAATCTGTCGACAGGATCTATTCGAAATTCCTGGCACAAAAGACAACAGAATAAGGCTTATGTGATTCAATAAATATTTCTCAAATGCTCTTAAATTGAATGAGCAGTGAAGAAAATCTCATTCTCAACCATATATAAAGAGTAACAAATTTTGCATATCTTTAAGTTGTATAGGCTTGAAATACCATAAATATATAGTTCTTACTAGGTGCCTAAGAAGAAATGCGTCCACTCTCTCTTCATTCTCTTCAGGATCTATGGAGCAGGTACTATATACTAAAATTCCACCAGGCTTTACCAATCTGCAATGCAAAATAAACTTCATAAGGCAAGGCAAGCACAGAAGAAAAAAAAAGTGCTCCTTCAAAGAATAAAGTCCTAACTTCTTTGAAAGGAGTAGTATAATGTGCTACAGGTATACACAGAAAGCAGATACTCATATTGTACATTTGTATTTGTATATGCAAGTGTGCGTGCGTGTGTGTGACTCTATATGCAGGCAAATAAAAGTATGCTATAAGAACATCTCTAATAAGCTCTTTATTTGAGCAAAATTCTCTATTTTGAAGAGCCAAACCAAAAAAATAGTCTCCAATACACTCTCTATATTTTTATTTTAGAGTAAAAAGTTGATTTGGCTCTCTACATATAGAGAGTTAAACATCACTCTTTACTCTAAACTATTTCAATTTCCTATGCAAAATATTAATTGATATTTATCTATTTATTGAAAAAAAATTTCTCTTTCATCAAATGGTGGGAAAAAATTAAATAAATAGAGAGAAATCTTGTAAAAACAAATGAGGAAAAAAATTAAACATTAATATTTATTGGATAAAGCAAAATAAAGATTAAAAATATAGAGAGTCTATTGGAGTTGTACAAATTTTTTCACTCTTTATATTTAAAAATTCTTTGAGATGCTCTTTATTGTGCAAAAGATGCTCTTTTAAATAAAGAGTACTATTGGAGATGCTCTAAGAGGAGGGAAATGGAGATCTCACGTAGAAGCTGCATCTAGGAGTTCATCCTGCAAATTTTTTAGTTCTTCCAAATCCTCCACTCTTCTATTCCAACGCAAATCAGCTCTCTTGAAAGGAAAAGGTAATTATTTATTCATAATTATTAAGTGGATATTGCAATAACAAAGAACAGATCAGAATTCAACCAGCAAAAAAAATACCAGAATTATTGAAATTTGCAGGTGACATTAAATGTGCCAATAGAAAATTACCTTAGAGAGAACACCAAGCCCAGAACAAGGGGCATCCAGCAAAACTTTATCAGACTTCATTGGGTAATTTTCCTAGGTATGAGAAAGCAAAAAATCAGTTCAGGGCTTCTTCCTAAAAGTTTCAGCTTTTCCCAGACTGATGAAAGCTTACAGCTAAGGCACAGAGATCTGAAGGGATTGTGATGATGACAGAGTCAACTTCGTGCAACTTGGCTGTCTCTTGAAGGATTCTTAACCGGCCTTTGTTTATGTCAATTGCATATACCATGCCTATGACCCAGAAAGATATCACATGCTATACAACATTGCTCAACTAGTAGACAAGAAATATATAAATTGATGATAAAGGATGAGGAAGAAGAAGAAATAGGCTGCAAAAAATGAAAGCATGGGTGGACAAAAGGCTTGCAATACGAAAGGGGTAGTCAAATAATATCCAATGTGAGAGAACATGTTGGTAGAACTTAGGCATTATAAAGTAGATAAAACGCTTTATAGTCAGGAAATGTTGTATATATTGCAGCGGCTCTTAAAGATCATGAGCAGTACAAAGATATAGAACAATGATGTGAAGTTGCAAGAATATTTAGAGCCCTATGCACTAACACTAAAATCTAAACTATAGTGAAAGATAAAGCAGGGCCATTAGTAAAAGAATTTGATGAATAGAGTAAAAAAGGATAAAAAGAAATAACAATGAAAAGTCAAAGGATACATCTGCACAACCAACACAAGGATACAGCTAATTTGGAAGGCAAGACCACGAGATAGAGATGTCTTGCTAATGAGCCCGATTCAGTTTATTTATACAATGTAAGTGGTAAGAAAGTGTATAGATTTAACGGCTGAGAAAGCTTATGAGCATAAAAGTAAAGAAAGCATAAACTCTAATGATACCTTGGCCTTCCATCAGAGATGCCATGTAAAGTGTCTTTCCTCCAGGAGCAGCACAACAATCAATGATGCTCTCACCAGGCTGAGGATTCACAATAGAAACTACCAAACCTGCGATGAACTTGTGTTATGACTCATGATATGGAGTAAAAGAAATAGACCAGATCATTCAGTTTCCATTACTTTGTACACTTTGATATCAAAGAATAAATTAAACAGGAATTTGTGGAATTAGAGACAAATTTTGATGTTTTTCATATGTTGTATTTCTATATTAAGCTGCAATTAGACGTTTATTTCAGCCTTGATAAGACTATTTCATATTAAGTGAGGCCCATGCCAGGCCCAACAAGCAGACATACAAATTTTTTAAAAGTTCATCATGCTGTATCCGATCATAATCCAACACAAAGGTTTCAAGGTTTCTTTTCCCCTTCTGATGAAGCATTGTACAAAAGGAAGAATGATTATCAACCTGCACTCTCATCCTGAACGGAACATACACCCTGTTTCAGCAATCCAGCTTGTATAACATTCTGAAATTAGAAGCAAGAAGTCAGGACCCCAAATGGCACCAACAAAGCAATAAGAAAGTTAACTTTAAAAGCTATATGCGAATATTGCTGCTCCCTATCTTTAGAAGACTTGCAATTCGGCTAAGACAAAGTGCAGTTTAATGCACATACAGGTATGTGTGCATGTGTGCAAAAGTGCATATCTTTTGTTTGTCTGATAACAGAATATCAGTTCATATTAAGTTGCTTCCAATTGGAAAAACATCAAAGTACAGGCCTTAGGATTGCACATATCTAATAAAAACAGCAATAATGTTTCACTTCATTGTTGCACAATATGAACTTTCACTCTAAAGTGTCTTTTAAGGATAACAATTTTAAGTTACTTTCTGTATTTGTACTTCTTGTGCAGATGTGATGTCTCCTAAATAGTACCTAGAGGGAACAGCTTTTCTGTATGTTAGCAAGTACAGAGTATAAGGAAGAAGATTTCCTTGTTCTCTAACAAAGAAATTTATGGCTGATAATGCAAGGAAATACCTGCAATCCTGTTTTGATGCGGACAAACTGATCTGAATGCAAAGAAAGCTCAAAAGGAACCTGACATCCAATAACAGAAAATCAATGACTGGAAATACTTATCCAGCATGAAGCTACACAGAGAACAGGGAATACTTCTTAAATTTCTGCAGCTATGCATGCAGAAATTGAAGAAACATGTCTCATGACCTAAAGAGTAAAATGTTTACAGCAGGATATCATACAACACCCTTTTAGGTCAAAGCAGTCCCACTAGAACAATTGCCCGAGCATGCTACTCTCACGAGGAGCTCCAAGAGAGAGCATCTTAAACATCTTTATGGCACTAAGATATTATGTGCAGATACAAGGACAATTTGAATATATCATGCACCTTTAACAAATTAAGCCTTGTCACAAGGTCATCTCTTGTCACTCCTTTCCCCCCGTTTGCCCTGAGAACAGTGTACAAAGACGAAGCTATGTGAAAATTGGGAAATAATTTTATGAATTAGAACAAAAAAAAAAAAAAGGGATTTGTTAGGCAAAAACCTCAAGCTGAAACTGGGGTCAGTGTTGTTCCATATCATCAACCTAATTGCTTCTTCTTGCCCAAAATACTTTGTCCAACGCCTTACCATCCACTGCAACATTCAGAAAAGAAATATCATGAAAAACATGAGCTTGAAAACAAGATGTTTTAATTTATTATCCTCTCAATTGAGAAAATATGTGCCTTCGCCTTGTTTGAAAAGAAGAAAAGAAAGGGTAAACTGAACATATAAAGCATGTTTTATATGTTATCAGAATGCACAAATTCGTTTATCTTGCAGATTCACATCGACTTATTGTATAATATTGGGAATGTTGAATAGATAAATCCTAGCCTCAGGCATATGAACTTGTTTACATGATTGAGGATTTGTCCATATAATTTTAGATTCAAATTCAGATGATTTGGCTAAGCAGAAGTTAAATTCTCATAAAATGACAAGCTCAAAGCAGAAGTATGAAGTCTATGGGAGTTTCTCAACTTCCACCTTTTGTTCAATCTGCATTTTTGCTCAAATGCACAGACATCTTACTGAATCAACTTCTGAGGAAAAATCATAATGGTAAGCTGCCCTTCTTTGAGGATAGGCCCATAGATAAAAGTGAGATGTTTGTGATACATCAATTATCATTCTGGCTATGCCATTGTTGCATTATCTTATACATATAATAAGATGACCTTAGAAAAATGAAGTTATCAAGGCCAACAATAGTAATTATAAACTCACCACAGGATGAGAATGCAGAGTAGCGAGAGCACGTGCTTGTTGACGAGCATCGCCCTCCGGTTTGGGGAGAGGAAGAGAGTTGTTTTCCTATAAAGAGAAAAAGTAAAAAATTCATAAAATATTGAACCATGCAACTTGCTTTAACATGTTAAAACGAGACATTGACAATCTCTGTTCTCTTTAGCAGGATACCTTAAGCAGAACTAACTTCCTCAGAATTCCATTGACCATGTTGCCAGCACCAGGCCTGAGAGCAACTTTTGCAAGTCTCACATTCTGCAGTTACAACATGTAACAACCAGATTGATAAGCACATTCGTATATAATTTCAAGAGACCATTTAGAAGATAATATCAGAGATCATAAAAATAATAAGGCCAGAATATGACGTTAGCCATTAGTGCAGAACAAATGGACTCATAACTCGCATATAATATCCGCAAACACAATTTTGGATTCCCAGAGGTCAAATAATAAACCATGCCGTTGAAGCAAAATGCACATATACAATTCTTCATTCAATTAGCAGAGCATGTGATGTGAATAGAGAGAATTATATAAAATCATCAGTTTGCCAATTGACAGTTAAGTTCATTCCTAATTGTGAGTTAAGTTATACGCACAGTAGTATTTTCAGAAAATAGGAATTGAAACTAAAATAAAACATCTCACTCAATATGATCAGACAAAATTTATAAAAAAAAGAAATTCAAAATAAGAAACCTCTTCCTCCCATCCCGGCCCCACATAAGGAAAAAAAAGAAAACTAATGAAGTTACCTCATCTACAACAGCATATGGCGGCATGTCTAGCTTGACAATCTCATATGAACCGATACGAAGAATCTACAAAAATAGGAGGGAACATATAAGACAAACCCAGGTCCCAATATCAACATCATTGTTAATTTCTCTGTTAGCATTGTCAGATTCCATCACAAAACCAATTGGTGTTTGGTAAAGAGGCCCAACAAGCATATAAGCACAGCCCTTACCAAGCATTTTTACAAATGACTGATGCTTTAGTTGATGATGTATTCAGACAGAAAGTTACATCTCTACACCTCGTTTAAATTTATGGAAAATATCAGTTAGTTCTGCCTTCTCACAAATATAAAGTTGAGAAACACTATACATATGGCAATACAGGAAGCAATAATATTGCATCCCATGACACTCCCATGGGAAACATTAGATAAAAAAATAAAATTTAATAAATAAACAATGCAAATGTACCTGTAATAGAAGTGGTTCCATGCTCCTAAATGTGCTCTCATCATGGCACAATGAACAAATTAAATGATCAAGAAATCTCCTCCAACGAATGGTGCCACCAACAACATCTGTGACCTGTGTAGTTTCAAAAGTGAAGGAATGAAGAAAGGAAAATTCAAAAGCTTACCAAATCTTAGTATCTGGCCAATTCCATGATTCGGTCTAAACCTTACATGAAAGATCTTAATTTCCTCTAATGTTTTAAGCAATTGCCCTTAAACAAATCAGAAATTTAAAACACACAAAATCTTACCAATCTTAGATCACGATCATCCAAATCCTTGGTTCGAAACCCAAGAGTTCTTTCAACATATCCCATTTCATTATCACCAGAACCTTTCCCTTTCTCATTCAAGAGATCAGCAAAAGCACCACCCATCTCAATTCTCATCAGCCTCACTGCAGAAACTGTGAAAACCAAAGAAAAATCCACATAAGCTATAAAAAAATGAAAGAAGAAAGCAAGGTGATTCCTACAGTCTATTCCAAACACCAAATCATTCTCATCATCAACAAAAACAAGGCGTGCACAAGGTGAAATGTAATATGACAGTAATCATACTTCAACTTATCAACTGAACTCAAAAATACATATAAGCAAACCAGCAAATTTCAATTCTAAGGACATAATTACCAGCTCTATGAGGGGAAACCTCCGAATTCAACTTCTGGGTTTTATGCAATGGACTGAGAGAACCTGGAAAAATCAAACTTTTTTCTTTAAAAACAATAAGATTCGAAGACAACTATAATCAAAACAAACCAAAATTCAGTCATCAGTCACAACCATAACATAATTATGACACAACTATCATCCTTACCCATATAATATGATTAAAAATAAGAACTGGGACAGCCAGAAAACCACATAAAGTTGAATTCAGCAAGCTAAAACTGCTTCCTTGCATTTTTCTTAAACAAGTAAGCAAACAAACAGCCACATACCTTTCCTAGGAGCAGAAACTGAGTTGTTGGGTTTGTTTGTTCTCTTGGAGAAACTGGGTTGCCTAGAAGGAGCAGCTTTACTTGTATCAGCGGAGAGACAAACATGGAGAGAAAGCACGTGCGCCATTGTTCACTCCTTGGTAGTAGCAGCAGCAGAAGAGCAGAAAGTGCAGTGCCAAGATTTTTAATGAACTTTATCTTTCTCCTATAAAGTAAATAATTAAAACCCTCTTACTCTTGCAAAATTTACACTGAGATCCTCATATTTTAAAATTACTCAAATAACTCTTTCCATGGAAAAATTATAGTAAAATACATGAAATTCATCATATTTAATTTTTCAAAAAAGCTGTTATTTTTGTCAATTAATAAAAATAAAATAATAAATTTTAATTTGAAGTAAGCTAAACAAAAAGAAAATGTATAGTGTTTGATTATTTATACATACTGGGAACATAACTAAATAAAAATCTATTTAAATATATAAAGTTCAAACACTTGAATTACTGTGGCGCTACAATATAAAAATAATCATCGAATTTCATGCTTATTTACTTCAATTGTATCTGTCTTTTTCTCTTTCATTTGCAAAAAATGGGCATTGAATTTCATGCTTATTTACGTTAATTGCCACTGTCTTTTCTTCTTTCATTTGCATAAAACCACGCCGCTCCAATTTGTAACCCATACATGGCAGCCCGCTCCAATTCACTATATAATTTGTTTTTCTATTTTGTCAGCCCACCAACTAATTATTATTATTATTATTATTTATTAATCTTGGTTGAAATGAATAAGTAAAAGTTCAAGTAGCTAATTTTTAAAAAAAAATAAACTAGCTAAATTAAAAAAAACAACTAACTTAGGGAAAAAAAGTCCATGTAAATTTGTTTAGAATTAAGGAAAAAAAATACACATATTGCTATAGTGGTATATTTTGGCCCATTAATATATATCAACAAATTAGCAATTAATTATTTTTTTCCACCGTTAGGTAATGAATTAACAAAAAATATCCTTTCTTAGTATGAGATTAAAAATTTTTTTCTTAATATTAAGCTACCAGTCTTAAAATAATTTATTATACCCTTGCAATATTTTTTTTCAAAATTTAAATATATATTCATTATTGATGTAGCAATATGTTGAAAATTTGATATAGTTGGTTATCTGTTATGATATTGATTTTATTGTATTTATTTAATATATTTATTTGGTTATGCTGTTATAATTGATTGCTCCTGGTAATACCTGATGCTGATTTACTTTTCTCTGCTAGCGTTTGAATTTCAATAAGTTTATTTTCTATTTGATGCAATTATATGCTTAAATAAATATTGCAGATAAAATGTGAAACTGCTTTTGAAAATTATTAGAATGCTAAATTTTTTAAAAAAATTTCTGTTAAATGTAATTTTATGGATTATTGTAAAAAAAATGGTTAATGCCCGCGGTAAAGCGCGAATTATCTTTCTCGTAAATATATATTTTTAAAAATATAAAAAATAAAAATATCTTGTAACAATTTTTTTATTTTTAAATATAATTTAACTGAATTAAGTTAAATTTTAACTAGTTTAAAATTTTTTTACTATAAAATTAAACTTCAATTGAATGTTAATTACGGATAAATATAAAAAAGTATCATACGGTTTAGCATTTTTTTACTTTGAGCCATGTAGTTTTTTTTATAACACTTTAGTATCTTATGATATCTGCCGTTAACAAATATATGTTAAATTCACTAACACCATTAACTATGCTGACATGGACGTTGACTTGCTGACATAGATGTTGACTTGCTGATGTCAGCATCCACGTCAGCACGCATACACAAGCCAACGTCCACGTCGGCAAGCCAACGTCCACGTCAGTAAGCCAACGTCCACAGGATACTGAAGTGTCATGAAATGAAACCACAGGACTTAAAGTGAAAAAGTGTTAAACCACAAGGTACTTTTTTTTACTTATCACTTTTTAGAAAATATATACTTATATATTATAAATTTAGTCACATTATATATTTATATACACACTAAGAAAAAAATCACTTATATTCTAAATTTTGAGTCAATTATTTATTGAATTCTATTTTTTCTCCTAGTTTTTATTAAAAAAAATTAATTGAATTCTATTTTAAAAGTCATTTCAATTTACACTTTTAACATTATAAATTATGTCAAATTTATTTAAAGAATGTAATTATATTTTTAAAAATTATTTTGAGATTCCTATAAAATAAATTTGACATTTATTAAAATTTATCCTCTTTTTCTTGTAAGAAAAAAATAAAAT
>CATIWM010127734.1:0-11314 GCA_949671775.1 Mallotus repandus | reverse complement strand
AAGAAAGTTCAACTCCTGCGTGAGGTGTGACGCCAGAAAATGACATTGTTTCCTCAATATTTTAAAAACCTTTTTTCATCTATATAAGAGAAAGATAATGATACAACGTAATCTAAAGTGTGGAAGAAAAGGATATTTTCTAGTATTTATTATTTTCATTAAAATTACGGATCTCTACAATAATAGTTTCTATATTTACAACACTAATATAATTTAAAAACTTTTTATCATACAATGAATTATAATATCTCGACTCGCTATACATGTCACTGTCTAAAAGGTATATATATTAGTTAGTAAACAGTGAGATATATTATACAATGTGCGACATGTAAGAAAATAAATAATATCTTTCTCAAAAAAAAAAAAAAACCTAGAAAATCTATAGAAGTAAGAGGTTGCAGGATAAAAGATTTATGCTGCAGTTTATGAAATGAACCATTGTGCTGCGTGCTATAAAATTATTTTTTTATCCTTTTATTTACACGAGACACGAAAAAAAGTTCCAAAGACAAAAAATGTAAAAAAATTTGTCATTTTATGAGCGGCTGCATGTCATAGCTTACAACATGTAATATCACCATTATTTTTATTTTATTTTTTATTTTTGTATAATAAGGATATTATAACCATTTTCTTAAAATATTAATATCTGATTATTTTCTCAAACAATTTTAAAGTATATTTCCATATCTATGTGTTGGATTAAAATTTATTTATTTTATTCATGATCAAATAATTGGGATCTCATGCCGCTTAAATTAGATTTTAAGTTTGAAATCTAACGTATATTTATGGAAAGACATTTACCGTGCTTTGGGGTTCTATTTGGGTTAAATCTAAATTGTTTGAGTTCTACGAAATATCAAATATAAGATGGTCGCTTACACACAAAGAAAAGATTATTATGTTTTTAAACTGATATTAGTTTAAAAAAATTTGACTTACAATTAAATGTTAAAAAAATCTATAATAATGGTTGAAATCAGATGAATTCAGTTTAAATGACATCTCAAATATGAGTCATAATATGTACATCTGTATTAAATTAGTTGTTTAAAAACTGTTGTTATTTTTATATTCTTATTTAAATTGAACTAAATTAATTAAAGTTTAATGACTCTAAATACCGATAATTTAAATAAAATAAATAAAATCTTACACATTGAGCTATTTTACAATACTGAATATAACTTAATTATTCTAATATACATATATGGTACGTGCCAACTTCTTTTAAACAGCTTCATAAGTCTTCCTTAGTCTTGTCTTTATGCAAGGGATGGTAAAATTTGAGGGAGGTTTCAAGTGGGGATGAGCTTAAGCTTCAAGTTGACCTTCCACTTCCTCTGACCTCTCTTTGTTCTTGCACGTTATTGCAATCAAAGTCTTTATAGAATCAATCTTGAATTGTACATTAACAGGCTTTTTTCATGTCTAGAAAAAGTTCGTATGTTCCTTTTCAAGAAATGATTTCAGGGTCGTCTTCTCGTTTCTCCAACAATCATGTTTTGCAGATGTATCCTGCTGCACCACAGAACAATGAAGATGTTGTTTCAACTTCTCTTGAAGCAAATTCAAGTTCAGAATTGACACACTTAAATGCTCTTCTTTATAGTCTTTCAATCCTTAAAGATAAGGTGCATCAAGTGCAATCATTAGTGAACCTCCTTGTCTCATCAGATCATCATCATCATCAAAGGCATCACCAGCAGCAGCAAAGTCCTGAGTCAACTTCTGTAGCTATTGCTAACATGAGTACCATTATTCAAGAAATCATTGTCACTGCATCTTCAATGATGTTTACTTGCCAACAAATGTCGATCGGTTCGAATAATACATGCAACACCAACAACACCAACACCAATGAATTGCACCAGACTACCACAACACAGGCTTGCAAGGCTGATGCAAATCAAGAAAATGCCTTACTAGTACTGCCAAATTGCCAAGATCATCAAAGAGGGCAAAGCTTCTTCTCTAATGAAAACTATGACTGGTATGGCGATAATGAGTATAACAATGATAACAGTTGCAATGATTCTGAAAACAATCCAGCTGTTTCAGGTATGCTTAATGTTATTGGTGCTAATAATAAGGTTTCAGGAAGCAAAGAAATACCTGAAAATTTTTGTGAAGTGGATGAATCAATCAAGAATAGTTATGACATAATCGAATTGGATGCATCATATTTATTAGCTAAGTATACTCATTATTGTCAAGTTTGTGGAAAAGGGTTTAAGCGAGATGCGAATTTGAGGATGCATATGAGAGCTCATGGTGATGAATATAAGACTACTGCAGCTCTGAGCAATCCAATGAAGAATGTTAATTCAAGTGGAGATAATAGTGAGGATTCATCAATGAAGTTGAAAAGAAAGTATTCATGTCCACAAGAAGGGTGTAGATGGAACCAGAAACATGCAAAATTTCAGCCATTGAAGTCAATGATTTGTGTAAAGAATCATTACAAGAGGACCCATTGTCCTAAGCTGTATGTATGCAAGAGGTGCAACAGGAAGCAATTCTCTGTGTTGTCTGATCTCAGGACTCATGAAAAGCATTGTGGAGATGTTAAATGGCAGTGTTCTTGCGGCACTACATTTTCTAGAAAAGATAAACTTATGGGTCATGTTGCTTTATTTGTTGGACACACCCCAGCAATCATTTCTGTCAACAATCCTGCAAAAGTGGAGACCGTCGACAAAATGCAACTTGATGACAGGTAATTGTTATAATACAAATGCTATCAGATCATTAAAGTCTCACTGATCAGATCAACGGCTCGTATGCTCGACTAGCATCTGGGTATGCTATCAAATGAGGGTGACCGTAACTCTTAATTAGCATATATATTCCTCATCTAATTATATATGCATATGTTTTACGTTTGAAGAGTGCATGTAAAGGTTGTACGTATTGTATTTTTTTTTTTTGGCAGATTTTTCTTATATATGTTATATAACAGTTGTTTTATAGACATTCTAGCTCTTACTTCATGAAAAAATAGGACATTAATATTGTTTTATGCAATGTATATGCATGTGAAATTCTGAATAAATCATATATTTTGTACGATTTAAAATCGATATCAAAATAAATAAATACTAATTCTCAAAAAAAAAATTTAGTTTCAACTAATAAAAAATTTCTAAAACATGAAATTAAAAAAATTATATCGAGGCATTGATTATTTTCTTCTTTTTTCCTTCTTCTTCTCCTTTTTGTGATCTTTCTTCTTCTTATTCTTTTTTCTGAATTCATGATAGGCAAGATCAACTTCTTCTTCAAGCTCCAACACTTGTTCAGTGTCTTCTTCTTGTTCTTGATTTTCCTCCGAATATTGTTGAACTAATGGAAGGATTTCCTCTTTAAGTTCATTATAGGCAAGATGAGTTTGTTGTTTAAGTTCTTGTTTTTTCTCTTCTTGTTTTTGTTCTAAAATCAATTGGCCGCCAAAATAATGAGCATCTTGTTCTTGAAATTTCAAGATTGAAGGCAGTAGCTCTTTATCAAAACAATTTTCATCGAAATCATCATCATAACCAAGATCAATACGTTCTTGAACTTCCGGTACTTGTTCATGAGCTAAAATCAATGAATTTTCCTCAAGAAATTGTTGAATTAGTGTCATCAACTCATCATCAAAATAATTATCACCAAAAGCATCCACATGTAGCAGTTTTTGCTTCCGTTCTTGTTGAATTGATGACAGTAGCAGTCCATTAACATCATCAACTTTTTCGAGATGCATTAAAAATATTTGTTGTTGTTCCATCTCCTCTTGTTCTAGAATCAATCTTTTGAGCCCTTTATAAAAAGAATTTTCAAGATGATCATAACCTTCTTCTTCCATTAATTTTTGACATTGTTGCTATATTAATGGGATGACATCTTTGAGTAGTTAATTAAATCTATGGTATATAATTATGAAAAAATAAAATGGGAATTATATATATATATATAGGGAATAGGGAGAGAGGTTGGGCTAAAGTTTCCAATTTCTAATACAATTTGGATTATAAATTTACGAAAATTAATTACTAATAATAATAACATTTGGATTGTGTTAATCATCCTATTTAATAAGGGATATGGCAACATTTAATATCTTAATAAGAAGTAAAATAGTTTATGCAGATGAATTTTGTGACATATATTACAAATTTAATCTGTTTAGAATGGGATGATTCTCCATTTAATTACGACACTCTTATAAGTGAGGTTTGAATCTCGTTTCCATTTCTCTATCAAAAAAATTTTTAAAAAAAATTCTTTTGAAACATATCGAGAAATAATAATAATCTACGATTATGTTAATAAGGGATAAAGTAATATTTAATATGTAAATAAAAAGAAAAATGTAGAAAATTATGCCACTATTTTAAAATTTTTTTTTTTTTTCGAATTAAAACAAAGCTTTTATTTTTTAAGAAAATACCTTGAGAACACGTGGCTAGATACAATTGGATACTCACTTCCCCTGGAAAATTTTTGCTAATCCCGCGTTCATGCGCAAACCGCGAAACTCAAAACTTGAGTTGAAAAACTCAATCTGGTCCGTTCATTTCATGCTCATTTAAATCCACCGTCCATGTCAGCAATCCGTGTCTCGCAAAAATTTCTGTTGCCCTAAATAAAATCCAGCGCTCTGGAATTTCCACGTCATCAATCCGTGCCAAAGGAATCCAACCAATCAAATCTCGTCCCTCTTCCTCTATAAATAAGCGTAATCGCAATCCCTAATTTCGCATCTCAAAATCAAAATCAAAATCAATCGACTATCAGAGCAAAAAACAAAAAGATCAAAACTTTAAGCTTTGATTTGATTTCGGAATGGCACCTAAAGCAGAGAAGAAGCCAGCAGAGAAGAAGCCGGCCGAGAAAACTCCGGCGGAGAAGAAGCCGAGAGCAGAGAAGAAGCTGCCAAAGGAAGGCGGAGCCGCTGGTGACAAGAAGAAGAAGAGAGCAAAGAAGAGCGTTGAAACATACAAGATTTACATCTTTAAAGTGTTGAAGCAGGTGCACCCAGATATAGGGATTTCAAGCAAGGCAATGGGTATCATGAACAGCTTTATAAATGACATTTTTGAGAAGCTGGCACAAGAATCAGCTAGGCTTGCAAGGTACAACAAGAAGCCTACAATTACTTCAAGGGAGATTCAAACTGCTGTTAGGCTTGTGTTGCCTGGTGAACTTGCTAAACATGCTGTATCTGAGGGTACAAAAGCTGTTACTAAGTTCACTAGCTCTTAAGATCCGCTTGTCTTGTTCTGTGGGTCTTTAATGGTTAGGTTGTTTTATGTTTAGTGTTCGGTTTAGATGCTACTGTTTATCTGGGTTCTTGCCTACTTTTGTAACTAATGTATTTTCATTGACTTAATGGAAATCATTCCCTAATATATTAGTTATTTTCATGAACTCATCTAATATAGTCCCCGCTTTTTATATAATTTTCAGCAGTTTCTTGATTTTTGGTTTCTGACTAGATTGACATTTCTTCAACCTATTAAGATATTGAGGCAGGATTTTTTCAACCTATTAAGATATTGAGGCAGGATTTTTTGTCTGCAAGAAACAAGAATTAAAATTTGAAATGTGTTTTGATTATATTTATGGTAAAGTGCTTTCTGGGTTAAATGAAATGAATCCATTGTAATGGGTTGGAGATCAATCTGTAATGTATTATTAGTTTCTTGATATTTGGTTTATGTTTTAGTTTCAGTAGTTTCTTGAAGGGTTAAATAGAAACGAATCCATGATATCTTGGGTTTTCTGAATTTAAGTTTGAATTTTTCGAGCTATGGAAGTTGGATTGTTTGATTTCAAGATCGAGGGAGAAAGACGAATGCTATCAAATATGTAATAATAAGCTAATGCTACTTGACATTTACAAACAAGATTTGAAGTGTTTTGTTTGTGTACATAGATTTCTATGAAATTTCTTTGAATACTACAAAATTGATGAATCTAGAAATGGTTCTCTATTCTTCCTTCCCTTTTAATCTATTTCTGCATGTATATAATCAACATATACGAAGTTCTTCTCAAGCTGATTCAAGATGTAGGCTGATGCAGCACTTAGAATTGCAAGACCAGCTAAGATGATCCTTAGATTCAAATCTGAGGGAAGTCCAGCTGTTGCACACAAAGCAACAGTTGCGCCGATTAGAACTTTTTGTGAAGTCTGGAATGCTGTGTATGCTTTTTTGCATGATGAGCATTTCTGGGTGTGCTGCTCAAATCTATCCAACATCTGCCATGCAAAACAAGATTGTGATTATGAATTTGATCTATTATGAGTTTATAGCTTTTTCAAGACAATTCTTTGTACCTCACGTTTTGATAAGATTGTTGATGGCAAAGGTTGTTGAGAACTAAAGCTGAACCACTCAGGTTGGCTGTTGCCATGTCGCCTTAGCCAATTGCGGAATGCTAAGACAAAGCGATCTGCTTGAGTTGGTGTGAATGTGAGCTTTGTGTACTGCTCGTTCACATCAGTAGAACCTTCTTTTGATTCAGAAAGAAAGGTTTTCTCTTGACCTTGAAGAACAATCATGTCTCCATCATATACTTTATTTGATGTCCAGTGCTCATGCCATCTAGGAACCACCTAATATAACCAAATTTGAGATTAGCCATTGTTGGCGTTTATAAAGTCCCCAGCTTGCATCAGCAATCAAGCAAGTCAATGAGAAAGACATAATGCATTTTGCTTAACAAGCACAAGGAAGCTTATCAAGATAGATTATACTTCAGAATAGTTAATTATCAGAAACACAGGGAAGTGGAAACTTAGGAGATTATTCCACTGCATGAAAATAAATTAAAATGATAACAAAGCATGCAACAAAAATTGAATGATAATAGATCTCAAGCAATGGGTTTTGCCATAAAAAACTATGACAGTTAGCATAGTTACGAAATTGCCAACAGAGAGAAGATATTGAAAGAAAAGAAAGAACAAAGCACAACTGAAGGTTACACACCTGCCACCAGGCGGGCCCTGGCATTGTAAACTGGAAGAAGTTTCGGGCACTACAGACAATTGAACGGGTTTTCCCAGGTGCCATTGGCACATTGAAGGAACAAATCCATATAGCCCATTTCTGATCACCAACTATAGGAAGTTTTGTGTCAATCTCTACTCTGAAAAAATACAAGTATAATATTAGAATTTTATAAAGCCTCAAAGCGGGGACTATATTAGATGAGTTCATGAAAATTATATAAAAAAAAAGTGTTAGTAATTGCTGCTCTACAAGAGCTGTCAAAACTATAAACTCTTCAAGAGGAACCTACAATAAACTCAAGAAAATTCTATTACTCGTGCATCCACCTTGCCCTTTCAAATATAACTACTGATCTCATAAGGAATTCAAGTCAATGACTCAATGGGCAGAAGTTCATAGCCTATATACAAGGTCATGTCAAACTTTTATACGCAACCAAGGTTGGGTTTCCTCATCAAACCTCAAGTATTAGAACAAGGAGACTTGTGAAGTATAGACAACGGCCTTATATTCCTTCCAGTTAAAATTTTCAACAAGGATGTTTTAAAAATTTCAATTAAGCAAAAGAATTATTAAAAGGTCCTCAGCAGCAACCAATAAATAAAAATGACATTTGTTAAAAACCCCAGATTAAACATAAGTGTAAAGAGAGTAAATTAAATATTTATTTCTAAATATGAAGGTCACACTTACTTATTTATGTAGTAACAAGGTGCAACAAACTTAGCACTGATCCGTGGATTTCCTTCATTAGCCCCAGCAAAGCCCCATGGGCCACTACCTTCCAATTTAAATGGCAAGGGTTTGGCTCTCTCTCTCCTTCCTGTAACCTGTAGATTCACACAATTACAAATAATAAGTCAATTGTTTCCACAGCTCTAATATTTGCCTTTAACAATGACAGCTTCCACAGTAAATAAACATTTATAAGAAAGTGAAATAACAGAACGTGGGGTAAATCCTTCAGAATGATGTTACCAAAAGCATAGATAAGTGGGTGGTCAAGTAGAAAAAGTCATTTTTCCAACAAATATCAAAAAATTTCAATCTGAAAGATTCACTCACATTAACTTCTTATAATACCTATCCAACCTCAGGTAAATCCTTATGACTGCTTTAGTGTTTAGAAACATAAGAAGCTTCTAAGCCATCAATAATGCACAAGCATGAGAATAATCAGGAATTATCTTATTTGTGTCAATTCCTTGGATTTACTTCCTACACCAAGTTTCTAGCTTGCTAAGTTTATTAACGATTCCTTGGATTTACTTCCTACACCAAGTTTCTTTAAAAGGAAGACCGATAACATTCACCTATTTATGAAGTTACTGTCTATTCCAATGCATGTATACTTTCCTTAAACTAGTATTCTATATCTGAGTCCAATATGTGGCTTAAATGCAACCTGTGGATCAAGTTAGTGAATACTGAATACTGAAGCTCAGCACTACTTAAACTATTGTGTAACTTCCTCAAATCCAAAGCAAGCTATGTGTCTTTGCCGTTAAACGAACAAATTTTCAGTTATGATGCTTTAGAATCAAATTGTTACCTTGTGATGAGCAAAATCAATGTGGGAAGGATCGGACACATTCTCCATGAGTGTATCATAGCCATAGAACAAATCTCGCTGAATAGTAACTGTAGAGAACTCAGGTTTGTCGAAATCGTCAGGTAACCTAAACAGTACAAACGGGAACATGCATAATAATATACTTAACATTGCATTGTCAAAATCAATAGTTAATAACTATAAACAAATCAACAAAAAAATAGAAATAAGGAAGCGTCAATCACATTGGAGGCTTGGTGGCCTGAGCTCTTTCCCAACCATTCTCGTCTGGCCAGACAAAGAGAAGACCTTGGGACACCATTGTAGGAAATCTGGTAGCACAAGCTCTAGGAGACTTAACTGCTCGAGCTTCAGGACCTTCTGGCATGGCCTGAGGAATCCTTGTGCAAGATCCACACCCATCAAATGCCCATCCGTGGTATGAACATTGCAAATGCCCATTTTCATCAATTCTCCCTTCCTGTAAAACCAAAGGAAACCTATCAAGATCATCAAACTCAACAAACCTAGTTCCAAGTTTGGCAGCAGGAGGCTCAACTGAGGAAATCATGCTTTCTTTAGCACACAATTAAATAATTAACCAATTAAATAATTATGTAAGGCACAATTGAATTTGGAACCTAAATCAAGGATTCAAATTCTAGTGAATCACAAACAACTTATAGATCATACATAGACAAAAATAGTAACTTCCATTTACTTCCTTCAATCAATAACCAAAAGAAAGAATAGTTTCTAAACTCTCATCATCAATCAACCCAAAAAAGAAAAAACTACTTCATATATATGTATGAAAATAAAGAACAGAACATAAATTTACAAACTTACAGATAAAGGAGCAAGTCTGTGGGGACACTTATCATCAAAAGCAACCCATTCTTGATTAACCTTATCAAACCAAAGCACTAAATCTCTGCCCAGAAGCTGAAATGGGGTTGGCAAGCCAGGGTCCAAATCCTCAATCAAAGAAACAGGATACCAATGATCCCTCCAAAAAAATTTAGAATCAAAACTCTCTTTTCCACTCTCATCATCAACTCTATTCTCCTCATCTTCTCTCTGTATAGAGGGTGATGGAGGTGCTGCAACATGAAGAGGAGAGAATCTGTGAGTCCTCCTCGGCAGTTTTTGGGCACTAAACGTTCTGTTAAACAAAAAGATAGAATCTTTGAGCTGGGTTTGGGTCAGTGATAGAAAAGATTTTGGCATGCAAGAAGCAGAAACAAGTAGAGCCATGTTTTTTTTAATGTTACTTTAATGATCTTTTCTTGGAGTATTATTTTATGAGAATTATGGTTTTTTTATTGGGATTGTTCTAGAGAGATAAAATGTGAAATGTAGAGAGAGAAAATGGGAAGTGTTTGCGTGCAAGATATCTCTATTTCTAGACATGAAAGTGAAAGCGAAAGCTTTGCCAGTGTGATTAGAAGATGAAATTTTTAACGGCAAAGCTTATTACTCGTTAGTATGTGGGCGACCATTTTGTTAATGATGGACTACAACCTATAAGAATTTAACACGTTAATATTTAATTCCCTAACTAGCCTTGTGTGTTACATATAATATCGGTCTTGCCCTTGGAAAGACGTACGTGTCAATAGGTTCTGCTTTACAGATGGTGACTTTACATCCACAACTTTTGGATTTTTAGTATAGTAAATAAATAATAAAATTAAGTTTTTTTTTTCGCTCAAAATGTATATAGATATAAATCACTTCTCAATTGTATTTAAGTAATTATTAAAACTTTTATTTTAATTCATTAAATATTTTAAATTTTATAACATAAAATCTTTTAAGTTTGTAAAATTACAGTGTTGATTTCAAAAGTCTTCTAAGAATTTTTAATCGCGATTCAACTCAAATAAGGTCATAAGAACATCGCTTAAACGAATCCCAATAGTGATGGAGTCATTAGATTTTATTTGCTTAAATAATTGTCATCATACATATATATAGTTTTTTTTTGCTCAAAATTTATATAGATATAATTCACTTCTAAATTTTATTTAAGTAATTATTAAAATTTTTATTTTAATCCATTAAATATTTTAGTTTTTTTAATTTTTATTTTAAATTTTATATATGTATATATATATATATATTCTGAGGAGAGAGCTGACCCTTTACATACAGGACAGGAGCTAAAACAAGGAGAAAACTTCAAAAAGCAACGAGAACTACTCCTTCTGTTCATACCAGCAAATTTGATTTTAGGATGTCAATGCTGCCGAGCATAATATAGGTTTATGAGATGTCTAATGAGTCATAAATCAATACATTCTGAATTTAGTAACTTACAAAACCACAGATAAAAAAAAAAATTACATTTGCTGAAACTTGTAAATGACAAAATAACAGGAAGCGAAAATTGAATGCAAAACCTAATTGCTGCACCTTCCTGGAGGTCAGAAACAACCTGGAGACTCTTCAAGAACATAGATTAAAGACCTGCATTGTGCCACTGATATGCTATCATACTTGGAACAGATTAAGAAACAAAACCACATGCATGCATTTCCAGTGATAAAAAAAATCTAGTGACCATCGGCAAGGTCAAACATCATTGTGGGAACTAGGCAGCAACAGGTTTCTTCATCACTTACAAGTAATAACTTAACAAGCTAAAAGAAGTATTTCAGTATTGTACAGCTTAAGACAGCAGACAGGTAAACTGTTTAGCATATGCTTTCAGAATAACATGGCTGAAGTTCATTACAACATCCAT
>CATIWM010127715.1:0-19760 GCA_949671775.1 Mallotus repandus | reverse complement strand
CAACATATTTCAACACGAACTAAACTCAAATTAATTAAAGTTCAGCTCAACTCGGCTCAGTTGTACTCCTTAAAAAGAGTAATTTATCAACAATTAATATTAATGAAAGTTAAATATCTTTAAAAGAAAAAAACCTCTGTTAGAAAAATTCATAATCATCACAGTATCTTACGAGAAGTTTAAAATGAAAATTATGGTGGAATATATTTATGTCAATTAGGACCCAATATAATTAAAATTGGTGTCGCAGTCTGTAAGTAGGCTTGAAGGGCTTAGGCTGAGGCATTGCTAGTAGGAAGAACCTGTAGGCTAGTGCCATAGAAGAGGCTCAGTGAAGATGGTTGGAATCAAGCAAACTCAAAGGTTATTTGTTGGTACCCGAAATGCTATCAATGGAAGACTTTTTTGATATGGAGTGGTTTGTAGTACTACTACATCTGAAGAGATAAGATGTGGGTGAATACAGCTTCCATATATGTTGAAGGTTTAGCCAAGTTGTAGGCGACAACAGTAAAAGACATAAAGAAAGTGAAATGTGAAGTGCAACTTGGTCCATTTTTTAAGATGAGTTTTCATGTAGAATGAAGGATTCTTCTGGCCGGTTGTGATCCGACATACTGAGCCAGAAGTGAACAAGTTGCATGGTAATAATATTGGGTTGAGTCAGCTTCGAGTAGGGCTGCAAACCAACTAAGCTAATTAAGATTACTTCGATATTTGACTCAATAAACATTCGTTTGAATTTGTATATTAAAATTTATTTAATAAATGAGTTGAGTTAAAATAATATAAATTTTAATTTATAAAATTCGTAAACAAATTTGAATATAAGTTCGTAAGCCAACTCTTAATTTAATATTTAATAATTTAATTTTAAATATATAATATATAAATTATTATTATAAAAAAATTTTAAAAATATATTATTAGAATAAAATCATATTTTTTTATCAAATATATTATAATTTATTTTTAATTTTTAATATATAATTTTAATTTTTTATTATATTTATTAAATTTTTTAACCTATTTAATTTTATTTAAGCTAATAAATAAATCGTTAACATCAAATGGCATAAAGTTTAATTTAATTATAAATAAATTAAATTTGAACTAGTTAAAATTGGATTCGGTTGAGTTACAACCTAACAACCCCCACAAAAATAGATCTTACAAATATACATAGAGAGATCTCACGAATCGCCTGAGGCAGGCCTAATTGGCCCTATGCATCACATGGCCTGCTTGCCCAAATCTCTAGATCTACACGCACGAACCACCAGACCAGTCCACCATGCCAAACTCATGGCCCACCTTTATTGACACGAACCGCACCGCACCGCACCCTTTTTTTTTTAAAACACTGTACCAATAAAACGCATACGTCCAAAGAGCAAAACGCTCGCGCTTCACTACGCAAACATTAATGGCTGCTGCTACTTCCTCTTCTTCACTCTCTTACTTTCACACTCTTCTTGTTGCTATTATTGTTCCATTATTGTTCAGTTCAGTCGCTGCTGCTTCTCAATGCAAGAACACACCAATCATCTTCAACTTCGGCGATTCCAACTCCGACACCGGTGGACTCACCGCCGGTCTTGGTTTCCCTGTTAATCTCCCTAATGGCAGGTTATATTTTCGCCGATCAACTGGTAGATTGTCTGACGGTCGTCTTCTCGTAGACTTTCTCTGTAAGTAGCTAGCTCTGTTCTTTGTCGGTATGGTCATCTAACGGTGGGTGCGTGCTTGCCTGATCGATGTTTTTGTCGTTTCTTTTTTGAACAAATTTTTTGCAAAGTTGTTGTGATCAATGATCATCATCTCGTCACTGTTCTTGTCCTCGTTTTCGGTGCCACTTTTGATTGAAGTTGGGTCCTTTTTGTTTTTGTCTTTTTATTCATATCGTGCACAAAAAGTTGGAATTTTTTTTTCCTGGAAATGGTGCTTGAAATGTACTTTTGCTTAACATTTGCAACTTGCTACTTAAGTAACGACTCTGAATTTACTTATGTTAAAATTAGATGAAAAAACAAATAAATGTGCTACCATTGTTCTGATATGAGATCCTCACTTCACTTGTAGCTGTATTTTTTCTTGCAGAATCAGGAGCAATGCTTGTAATTCTATAGTTTAATTAATGTGATTGTAGCTAGATAAATAATGGAGACAACTGTATCTTTCTTTGTTATTTATTTCATTATTTGTATTATTAAATTCCAAGTACCCATTTGGTGCCCATGTCTTCTGACCCCAAAAAAAAAATAAATTTGGTGCCCATGTCTGACAGTGTGACTGCCATCATGGAATAGGATCCAAAGTCCTTAAATATGCTATAAAAGATTTCAAAGGCTAAGTGGGTTTTTCCTTTTGGTGGCAGGCCAAAGTTTGAATGCTAGCTTGCTAAGCCCATATCTGGACTCATTGGGAGGGTCCAGGTTCACCAATGGTGCAAACTTTGCAGTTGTGGGTTCTTCTACTCTCCCAAAGTATGTTCCTTTTGCATTGAATATTCAAATTATGCAGTTCCTTCATTTCAAAGCTCGTGCCCTTGAACTTGTCAATGCTGGTAAATTCTCTCATTTTTCATCTCTTTCAAAATGTGCCCATATATCAAACCTTGTGGCCTATGTAATGTAACTATTCCTTGTGTTGAACCAAAAGGATTAGACTCTAATATGTTTATATCAACTTGGATTACATTTTCATTCTAACTTGTAAAATGTATTGTGCGTGTATGTATATAAACAAGTGAATTTGTATGATATTGAGTTTCATTTTCTTTAGGTTCAAGAAATTTGATCAGTGATGAAGGGTTCAGGAATGCACTTTACATGATTGATATTGGGCAAAATGACCTTGCTGATTCATTCTCTAAAAATCTATCCTATGTGCAAGTGATCAAAAGGATTCCATCTGTTGTTCAAGAAATCGAAAATGCTGTAAAGGTAAGTTTGTAGTGCATGCATAGCTTGGCAACTAGACCTCAAATATTTACCTTTGTGTAAATTTGTCAAGTTTTGTTACCAAGGTTCTTGACTAAAATGGGAAACTTTTTCATATCAAATAGACTTTGTTTGATCAAGGAGGCAGGAAATTCTGGATACACAACACAGGGCCACTAGGTTGCCTCCCTCAGAAACTTACATTAGTTCAGAAAGAGGATCTGGATTCACATGGTTGCATTTCAAGTTACAATAATGCTGCAAGGCTGTTCAACGAAGAATTGCGCCGTAGATGCCAAAGGATGAGGTCTCAATTGGCAGATGCAACTATAGTCTATGTGGATATGTATTCTATCAAGTACGATCTCATTTCCAACTCCTCCAAATATGGTAAGTTAAACGCTGCTGCTGCTGCTGTTGCTGTTCTTCTGTTTAAGACCCATCAGCAGAGTTTGAGTAATCACATTGGCTTGATTATATATCCGACTGTTGCAGGTTTTTCGGAACCTTTAATGGCGTGTTGTGGTTATGGAGGAGCTCCATATAACTACAATATTAAGGTAACATGTGGGCAGCCTGGTTATCAGGTTTGTGATGAAGGGTCTTCATTTTTAAGTTGGGATGGAATCCACTACACTGAAGCAGCCAATGCAATTATGGCGTCTAAATTACTTTCAACAGCTTATTCTTTCCCGCGCACTACTTTTGATTTCTTTTGTCACAACTGATTATCATTTGCAATATGTTTGTTTTCTTTTACAATATAATCTTTCGAAATGTATCCATAATGTGCTGTAGAGAAGACTTGATGTTGTAGAGGTTGTAAACTTACCATTGTTGTATGGTTACTAGTAATAATTTATAAGGTGTTTAACTTGCTTGTTGTGGATTATCCTTTTAAAAAAGTACTTTTTTATGTAAAGCACTGAACGTTAATTACTTGGCTGTGTGCAAGAGGGCAATGCTTGTGGCTAAGAGGCCTTTGTTTAGCAAGTATAGTTAAATACAAAGATTAAATACAAATTTATCTCTTAATAATATTGTCTTATGATATTCGTAGTCTCTTTAATTTAGCAATGTTTTTTTACCATTGCAAACTGGGAGTGAGAGATTTAAATTTGAGTTCCGCGATGATTTTATAGGAGCTTGACTGCTTAACTAAATATCACTAGCAATTAATATCTTTTTTTTTTGACTAAAGGATTTGTGGAAAAATTGAGGGGACGAGGGAATTGAACCTTCAAGCTTCAACCCATACCCAACGTCCTATCCACTAGACCAAAGGCGTTGGTGCCAATTAGCATCTTTTTTGCGTTAGCCTTCTTAATTTATAAATTCATTATTAAAACCCTTAACTAGCTAAAATTATAATTTAAAAATATTTTTCAAATAATTGAAACTTACGAATAATATTAATTCAATGTATAAAAATATTATTTGAATATTTTAAAATATTATTATAAAAAATATATATTATAATTTCAAATCTAAAAATATTTAATATACTATATTCACAATTACCCAGTAAAATTTACAGTGCTTCCTTGATTAGCGTATTTGTATTTATTTAGTAAGGTTTATAGCTTGTTGCTATCGAATATTATTATTTTTGTTGGGGAGTGGTATGTTATATAGTCTGCTACTGGCGTTATTGTTCATCAATGCGGTTTCTGATAATACCCCGTAGAACCTATTACGTAAATTTATCTTCAATATCATCAAATTCCCAGATTTCCTATTTCTCCCGTATCGGCCAAATCAATAGAGCTCGAAAGATATTCGATGAATTGCCTAACAAAAACATCATTTCTTGGAATGCAATTGTTGCAGGCTACTTTCAAAACAATCAACCCCGTGAAGCCCAGAACTTGTTTGACAGAATGCCTGATAGAAATACAGTTTCTTGGAACGGGCTGATTTCTGGGTACATTAAGAATGGGATGATTACTGAAGCAAGACAAGTGTTTGATAAAATGCCTGCGAGAAATGTTGTTTCGTGGACAGCCATGGTTCGGGGCTATGTGCAAGAGGGAATGATGAAGGAAGCAGAATCACTCTTTTGGGAAATGCCAGAGAAGAATGTTGTTTCTTGGACTGTTATGTTAGGAGGGTTGATTGAAGATGGACGTCTTAATGAAGCTAAAAAGCTTTATGATATGATGCCGGTGAGGGATGTTGTTGCTAGGACTAATATGATTGGCGGGCTGTGTACGGAGGGGAGATTAAACGAAGCAAGGGAAATTTTTGATGAGATGCCTAAAAGAAATGTGATTGCTTGGACAACTATGATTAGTGGGTATGCAATGAATGACAAAGTGGATGTGGCTAGGAAGTTGTTTGAAGTAATGCCGGAGAAGAATGAAGTGACATGGACAGCAATGTTGATGGGTTATACTCGGAGTGAGAGGATTAAGGAAGCTGCTGAAATTTTCGAGGCAATGCCTATGAAGCCAATTCCTGCATGTAATGAGATGATAATGGGATTTGGACAGAGTGGAGAGGTAGGTAAAGCAAGGTGGATTTTTGATCACATGAGGGAGAAGGATGATGGGACATGGAGTGCGATGATAAAGGTATATGAGAGAAAAGGGTTTGAGTTGGAAGCACTTGATTTGTTTGGCATGATGCAGAGAGATGGAATTAGGCCAAATTTTCCATCTATGATAAGCATTCTTTCAGTTTGTGGTAGCTTGGCAAGTCTGGATCACGGTAGACAGGTTCACACGCGGTTGGTGAGATTTCAATTTGATTCTGATGTGTATGTTTCCTCAGTTTTGATTACTATGTACATTAAGTGTGGTGATGTTGTAAAGGCAAAGAGATTGTTTGATAGGTTTCCTATGAAGGATACTGTTATGTGGAATTCAATGATTACAGGTTATTCACAGCATGGTTTAGGAAAAGAAGCTTTACAAGTCTTCTTTGAGATGCTCTCTTCTGGCATTGCACCTGATGAAATTACCTTTATTGGAGTTCTGACGGCATGTAGTTTCAGTGGGAAGGTTAAAGAAGGCCTTGAGATTTTTGAGTCAATGAAATCCATATATTTTGTGGATCCTAGAACCGAGCACTATGCTTGCATGGTTGATCTACTTGGTCGAGCGGGAAGGCTAGATGAGGCAATAAGTTTAATTGAAAAGATGCCAGTGGAAGCAGATGCTATTGTTTGGGGAGCTTTATTAGGTGGATGTAAAAAACACATGAGGTTGGATTTGGCTGAAGTTGCAGCGAAGAAACTTCTAGAGCTTGAACCAGAAAATGCTGGCCCTCACATCTTGCTGTCAAATATTTATGCCTCCCAAGGCAGATGGGGAGATGTTGCACAGCTGAGAAAATCCATGAGAGAAAATAATGTTACTAAATCACCTGGTTGTAGTTGGATTGACGTAGAGAAGAAAGTACATATGTTCACTGGTGGAGATAACATCTGTCATCCTGAGCACGCTATGATACTGAGAATGCTGGAGAAAATAGGTGGATTATTAAGAGAAACTGGATATTGCCCTGATGGTAGCTTTGTGTTGCATGATGTGGATGAGGAAGAAAAGATTCAGAGCCTACAATATCACAGTGAAAAACTGGCTGTGGCATATGGACTTTTGAAGGTGCCAGAAGGGATGCCTATTCGTGTCATGAAAAATCTACGAGTCTGTGGGGACTGCCATTCTGCAATTAAAATAATAGCGAAAATAACAGGAAGGGAGATCATTGTGAGAGATGCTAATAGATTCCATCATTTTAAGGATGGCTTATGTTCTTGTGGGGACTACTGGTAATTGCAGGTGCCTTGATAAAGCACTCTAGGCAAATCTGGTCATAAAGCCAAATCACGATGGATTTTGGCATCTAAGATAGGTAAGGCAGCAAAAGCATGACTTCAGACGATCATACTCTGTGGATTCAGTTGAAAAACTGTTGAAAGTCGACCAGAGTTCATGAGCAATCCTTATAGGACATACATGCCTTTACCACTATAAGGAGAAGTTTTGAAGAGAAAAATTGGCTGCTCATTGACGTTTTTCTTCACAAATTTCGGACTTAACTCCACAATGTTTGTAGTGCCAGCAGAGATTTTCCCAGCAAGGTTGAGGTAAATTTGCCATGGAATATCAGCAGCTTTTGAAAGGGCAGGTGCCATATAATTGGCGCATTTGGATTCTTGTATGCTGCACAGAGTACAGACCCTGCAAATACTGATTCCAATTACCCAACTGGAATCAACATGAAAAGTTCACTTATTGTGCTTGGTGTGATAAACTTTTTTGGAGTTTTGTTCACCTTGTTGGTGCCAGAGTCAAAAGGAAAAATCTTTGGGGGAGCTGACAGGAGAGAATGAAAATGAACAAGAAGAAAACATTTCAAGTAGGACCGAATTCAAAAATTGCTTGAATTCTTGATTCAATTGATAATTTTTTTCCATTACTTTTTTTTATTTGGCTACACTATACAGTTCAGACTAAGGTATTATCTTTTAAAAACATGAATGTGATGTAAATTAGGGCAATATCTCTAGTTTTATTGTCAGATTAAGGTACTATGATTTGGGAACATGGATGTGATGTAAAATTAATGTAATATCTCTAGTTTTATTTTGGCATGATTTTGTGTATAGATTAACTATTGACATGGTTACAAGAACATAATGCCATATTAGGGGTACCCTAGTTCATATATTAGTCAAAAATATAAATTGCCGGAAATACATAAACACTACCCATAGTCTTCTAGTGCGTATAAACAGAATGATAAAGGCAGGAGAAACCAAAAAAGATAATACAACCTGGAAAGATTTTATAATAATAATGGAAAAAAAATGATAAAATGGAGATATCATTCTGGTATCATCCATAACTTTTAATGAAGAAAGAGAGCCTACGAGATATATACAATATCGAAATCTTTAAGCTCATAAAGCCATGGTGGTGTAAAGAGTGATTGGTATCAATGAACAAAAAGCTAAGTGAAGCAACTCCAGAAATAGATCAGATATGTAGCAATTACAGCACACAGAACACACAAACATTGCTGCTTATATGCATCTAGTTTAATCCTAAAAATATGATCTGGCACCCTAAAGAAGATTATACAAATGTCCAGAGCGCATCCATGAATTTGAAGCAGTAAGAGTGCCGTTGGTGCATGAGACTAAGATGTGTTTGTGGGGTTCTTTTCATAGTAAAATCGAAATTTGTACAGTTGAATAGGTTGGTTGTTAATTGTTTATATCGATCTTCTGAAGAAATGGGTGCGATAGCAAGGAGGCCTATAACCATGCTCTTGCAACCTTTGTTTCTCTGAGTTATTTTCAGTGCAAATAATTCATGTGATGATTTGCAGTCCTTGAGCTTTCTTCTGAATGCCATTTGGAGAGCAAGAGTATACTTTTAAATATAGATTCCGTAACAAAAGTATACATTACACATTACACTCAGTTCACCGACATTCAAATAGTCCAACCCTGAAATATAAAAATGCAATTTAAAAACAGGAGTAGTGACATAACTGAATCTTCCATGCAGCCTTGTAAGAAAATCTGCAAACCTGAAGTTTTCTCTTCACAATGAAAGATTGAGATCGAGCTCTTGTTTCTTCTCCTCTTGTTGCTCCTTCTCTGAAGAACTTGGTTGAGTTATATGATCAGCCAACTCCAGCCCTTCAAAATCTTCTAGTTTAAATGATGGACTCCATACAGGTACCTGCACCTTCTTCGCCTTCTTCATTCGCTTGCGCGCCTCCATTTCACGCAAGCTGTTTGTAGAGAATTCACGAGCATCTCTTAGCTTTCTAATTATAGCAAAGAACTTCTCAACCTTCGCATCCTCATCATCAACAGCAAAATCTTGATCTCCATCTTGTACTGCAGGTTTGCTCTTCTTATTTTTCCTCTCTTTTTCCATGATCAGTAAAGTTTCATGAACTTTCTTGGTATCTCAACTCTTCTATGTTGTCAGAAGGGTGAATCCTTTGCAATTTAGAACAAACATATAGTCAATAATCAGAAAGAAATTGTCACATTAGTGGGGACCTCGTTTAGTTTGGTCCAGTGAAGGTGATTGAAGTGAATCAACTACAAATGCTTTTTAATTTTATTTTTTTTCAAAGTAGCAATGAATAATTGGTAGACTATATAGGTAATGGTATTCATTTTCATTTCACATTAATTATCACTCAAAACAAACAGTCTCCCCCTCTCCTCCACCCAAATAAGAATTTGATCTGTTGTATGTTTTGTTCCTTGACACTGAAGCTGCTAATTATTGTCCTTTGATTCCTTTTCTTTTATTTTCTTTTTCTTTCAATGTAGTGTGAACAAAAATTTTATCTACAGAGTGTCTATCAAGCAATCACTGAACTGCTAATTTAATTAGCACCTTTAATTTAATCCCACTAGTGGAAGATTTTTTTTTTTTTAAAAAGCCTAACGAGAATCATAAATTTAAACTATTGACACTAATTAAAGTTGCCAATAGTATTAGTGAAGAGACAAGTATCTGGCAAAATTGGCCACCACTAACGTTTCCCTGGCCAAAGAGAAAAAGAAAACTGCTTTATGCAGTTGGCATAAATTATTTGGTCTAGACTGTGCAGTGTTTACAAATTTGAAAACAGGCATCTGATCTGAGATTGAAATCAACATGAAGCAAATATTATTAAGAACAAGAATCAGTTTGTTTACAAATTTGATAAACTCCTAACTTGTACCTTGTAAAATGACTACCACAACTTCTACACATTGTTCTCTATATTAAATTATTAGATAAATTATCATATGCATTCACGTCACATATAAATAATTGAGCATATATATATATATATATATCATTGCATATATATTTTTTAATTTAAGTCATCTAATTTCTTTATTTTTATCTGTTCGAATTTTTCTTGTTTTGTGCACCGATGGAGACAAATTGAACTTGAAAATGATGGGATTAGTATTCTGTTTGAACACTTTGGAGGCATGGTCTTACTTTTTCTTATGATTTTCAAAAGTATAAATCTGAATCAAAACCAGGACTATTTGCTTGATTAAAGATAATGCATCCAAGTAAAGGAATGCAGGTTTCACCTTTGATTTAAGAACCCTATATTTGCATATTTGACCTCCCACTTTTGTCAATGCAAATATCTCTGCCCATGTTCTTCCTGAGCGACAGGGTATAGCTTCTGAATCAGCACTGAACAAAATAGTCAGAAATGGCAGGAATATGGAAAATGACACTGCCATTATTAAACAGGGTTTCTATGCAATTGTTAAAATATAGACATTATGGTGGTCCTTTATGCAAGAACCAAATGACTATATAGTCAATCCAATAATCATCCATAACTATGACAAAATTTGGTTAATTATTTTCAAATTTCTAACATGCAAAAGAAGAAAAAAAAAAGAAAAAAAAAGGTTATTTTATTTGCTTATTCCTATAAAGAAAGATTTAGGTCCAAGCCATTGGTGTCTCTGTCTCCTTCCTCTTCTTTCTTCTGTTTTTCCTGTTCTTGTTCTTGTGCTTGTGCTGTTTTAGAAGGACCCGCTTCAATACTGTCTTTAACATGTGAAAAATCTTCTGGTTGGAATGATGGATTCCAAGCTGCTGCTGCAGTTTTCTTTTCTGATTCTGGGGTACCTCTTCTGACAAGATCATGCATTTCTCTAGAGCTTCTTATCAAAGCAAAAAACTTCTCCATCCTCTCTTCCTCTTCTTCTTCTTGTTGCTGTTGTTTCTCCTTTTTCTTTCGTTCTTGTTCTTCATTCATGTTTTCCATTTTTCTCTTCCTTGCTTCACTCATCTCCACGCTAGATTGATTAAACTTTATAACCTAACACAACCCAAAAAAATATATAACTCTCAGCTCTCAAGTCAAGTCTTTTCTTATTGCCAAAAGACTAACTAAGAGCCATTACCGTGCAAATGACTTGCCGCTTGTGCATGAATAATAATAATATTTGCAGACACTAGCATATTGCTGTGCTTTGCTAGTTTGCTAAGCTTAGCAGGTGACTCGGCACAGAACCGTGTTAATAAAAATGACTCTATATGGGGTCAGCATAGAGTGGTTGTAACAAAGTTGTTCACAGCAGCATAGTAAATTTACCAAAATGCACACACACATTTATATATTAAGAAATATAGGTCCAAATAAATAATGAGTAACTTAAATTTCATTAATTAAGATTGCGAGTTTGAGTTTTATTTAAGTAAAAACAGGTGCTGAAAGAGATTTTTCCTCGAAATCCATCTAACTCGAATTCTAAAATAATTGGAGTCAATTTGATCAAATTTGTAATTTAAGAACAATTTTATAAATTTTAATAATCTACATATATATAGTAAATGACATGAAGTCCATTTGATCAGAATAAGCACATAGTTAATGTCAAATTGGCAGGAAGCACTTCTTTAATATCCATTTAAAAAGTTTAGACACTTAATTAAAAAATAAAATGAAAATTTCAGACTTTTAATAATGGAATTGCTAGGAAGGGAAGAGGGGTGTTTTGGGTAATTGAAGGTGGGGTGGCTGGGAAGACTAAATTGCAAACGTCACACCAATACAAGCTGGTAATGCAACATAACTGACCTAGCAGAGGTGACGTATTACTAATGACCTTATGTAATGTGGCGGCTTGCTGAGAGTGGTTCTCCTTCTCCATGATATATATTTGTGGGCCACCTGCTCCTTCTTTAATTCAAAATCTTTCACTCTATGCGGTGAAAACAAAACTCAAGTTCTGTTTTCACTCTTTTACTGGCTGATAGTAAATATCTGTTGGCTGATAGAAAATATCTGTCACAGGTGCTTTTCTTCCATTGTAGGAAGCACATAGTTTAACTTTTTTTTTTTGACAATGGAGTAGTTCGCTATTTGATTTTATTTCATTTACTACAAGTGAAAAAAAAAAAAGACTTCATAATGGGATACCACTTGTTTTGAAAAAAAAAAAAAATCGCAATGGGATACCACTTGTTTTGATTTTTTTCCGAAGTATAACAAACTTTACCTAATTTTGGTTGATTCGATGAGAACCATAAAAATAGTAAAAGTTTCATAACCATACTATACAACTTCAAATTCTAAATATCATTTGAATAAAATTAATCTCCTACCATATGATTCCAATAATTGTTGGTTTAATTTTGCTTCTTCATAAATTGTAATGTAAGTTGCAATTTATACGTTAGGTGCAATCAATGGACATTTAATTATTACTCTATAAACAATTAAATTATAAATTAATTAATTATTTATTTTTATATTATAAGACAGACCTAGAAAAAGTTGACTAAATTAATTTATAAGTTAGCAATCAACCAAGCAGATGTTAAAGTCCATCAAATTCAACTAATTCACAGAACTAAACATGTGGGACCTTAATTCACATGATTCTTGCTTATAGTTTGAAGATATGTTGGATTGAAGATACTCTCTGCCTTGTTCCAATTATTGGACCAGTAGCTGGTCTGGCAAATCTATCAGAAAATTATCAACACTCTGCTCATTATTGAACAATCTTTTCCAAGTTATTGAACAACAGGGACAGCAGATGACTAGCACAGTTTAAAGAATATGATGGAAATTTGTTATCTCACCCTGGTACCAGCACCTTGAAGGAACTATAGTAGATGTAGCCAAGGAAAGATGCAATTTCACGAGCCATTCTGGATAATGCTGCTGCAATTTCACTCTCTGATTGAACGCATCTAAATATAAATGATGCCTGAATGACATTCTGTCAGATTTGCATATATCAGATATTCATTCAATATTGCAGGTTGTGGACAATGTAATTCTTTACCATATTTCATTTGCCTGTATTTAGTTTTTGGAGACTTTGGCAAAAGGTCTTATCAGTCCTCTGCCCATCGAACCCCATGTTTCGCCCAAAGATAGTATGCTCCAACCGGACCTCTGCCTCCTAATTCGTATAGCTCTGGGATGATGTTTTTATTGTCTATCTCATGAAGAATGGGAGTTAGAATGCTCCATGCAGCTGAAAGCTCATCGCTTCTCATGAATAGATGATTGTCTCCATCAATGACATCAAGAAGAAGATGCTCGTAAGAGTCAGGCACCTCCACATCATACCTATAATATTCACATAGAGAATGCTGAGCTTCAGAACATGACATGAAAATGTTAGGTTCACTTTAAGAAGTTTTAGATGAGAGCTCACCTGTCCTTGTAGAGCAAGTTAAGTTCAGAAGCATCCAATTGCAAGCTTAGTCCAGGGATCTTATTGTTTACTCTGACTAGGATGGCTTCATCAGGTGCGTCACGCAGAATCAACTCATTGGTGGCCAGATCAATGTTATGGCCAATGCGTTCACGATAAATGTTTCCAGGAACATGATGGAACTGTATACGTATCTCCACTCTGCATTTCAAACCTAATGTTGGCAAGCTAATTCCTTACATTAAAATTACAAATTGTGTGCCAACAAAAAGTTATTTAATAGTAACTATCATATAAATGCAAAGCAACATACAAAAATTTGTATGCATTTACCAATTTAAAGGAACCCAAGCTCCCTAGCTTCCATCAGGACAAAATTCTATATACACCAAAGAATTTTACAGCTTTGCTTGGTAAACCTTCATAGTTAAATTTAACAATCCAGACAAAGCAAAAGGAAAGCAGGTAATCTCATTGCAAATTCAATCCTTATCATAACATTGTGACATCAGGGCGTGAAACTATGTCTTGCAAGCATATATTAAAAGTCTTCCATCCTTTTACCATCTAAAAGAATTTTTGAAGCATCATAATGGCATTTGAAAATTGCATATCATTCAAAGTAGTAGCGAAGAGTATATCTGGGCTGAGGAAGCTACGAAGTTTAGTAGATATTTGGGCTGAGGAAGCTAAGAAGTTTAGTTGATATTAGTTACTATATTGTCATGCAACAGCAGTTCTACAAGTAGTCTTTACCTGTGTTTGATGAGTCCCCTCCCAGTTTTTATCAGAAATGGTACACCATCCCAACGAGCATTATCAATATATAATGCAGCAGCAAAAAATGTCGGGGTCAGACTGTTCAAATTTACATCAACCTTGTCCCCAGAAATAGCTTTATATTGCCCAAGAATGACGTCACTAGGATCTAGTCTGCGAATGGACCTTAGAACCTTGACCTGATAAGAAGCTTCTTATTAACACAGCATAGTTGAAATTTGTTTAATGAAAATGATTTTTCACGCTACCTTTTCATTTCTAATATCTTCACCATCAAGACTTATAGGAGGCTCCATAGCAAGCAATGCCATTGTCTGAAAAATATGACTATGCACTACGTCCCGAATTATCCCATAACCATCATAATACCTGCAGAAGACCATACAAGTTGTATCATATTAGGAACCTGTAGTTTACATCATTAACTTAATTTTCATGAAATTGTAAGAAAGAAATTATCATCTATGCTGACCTTCCAGTCTGTGCACTGAGGTCTTCTGATAAAATTACCTGCAAAATAACACACCACAATGCAGTATATTCTAGAAGGCATGTTTCAGCTGTGTCACATCATCAATAATAGTAAGTCAAAGAAAAACTCACCTGTACATTGCGTATATAAGTCCGACTCCACAATGGCTCAAAAACTAGATTGGAGAACCTCAATACTGTAAGGTTCTCAATGAGATTTTTTCCTAAAAGATGATCTATCCTGAAACGAAATCAATTTAAATAATGCTCCTGTCAACTAAAGTGAAGCTACAAATTAAAGTCTACTAACTGAACAGTTATGAAGAAAAGAGTGAGAAGACACATGCACATTAATACATGCATGCTCAAAACTTATAAAGCTGATGGGATTTGAGACCTGTATAATTGTTTCTCTTCAAACTTAGAAAGAAGGGACTTTGTTATTTGATAAGAGGATTGGGCATTAAAACCAAAAGGCTTCTCAATTATTATACGATTCCAGCCCCTTTGGGTCTGGGCATTATCAGCAAGAGAAGATGCAACATCAAGAAGTGCTTCTTGTGGCACAGAAAGATAGAAAATCCTGTTTGATTGCTGTCCCCCCTGCATTTGGTAAACTTTTAGGGAATCAGTTATCAAAAACATTCTGCTGAATTGCTGTATAGCCAAATAAAGAATGCACATCCATAAAGCAATTGCTATATGGGGGACTACTCCAAACGTACCTCTATCTGAGCCATTCTTGCATTTAGCTTTGACATCCCCTCTCTGTTATCATAACCTCCATTGAGGTAATATGTCCTGCTAAGAAAAGCCTCCGTTTTGTCTCCACAGTTCTCACTGAGACATTTTATCGTACCTTTATATCATTTCATATAAGGAATTCTAAATAAACAAAACATTTTAAGATAAATAAAGAATCATACTGATCATCAATGCGGCAAGTCAAAGTTGAAGCTATAATGGATCTCAGATCTTCATCTGTCAAATCCTTTCTCGAATAACCAAAAATAGCTACATCCTGCAACAACGGAATCAGTAAGACCAAAGGAATGATTAATTCAGGGCCCAATTATATAAATTGTTAGTGCAAAATGTTGGAAGAAAATATCATTCATCTATTGAGGTGTTCCCACTTTTTTCCTTAATAACTAGAGCTGCTGACCTCAGGTAAAAAGCCACTGTAATACAGAGCAAATAATGCTGGGAAAATCTTTCCCCTAGCCAGTTCTCCGGTGGCTCCTATGACAGCAATGCTGAGAGAAGTTGCTCTACCACCATCAATAGGAAAATTCAAGGTCTTGTGTCAATGATGGGGCAGACTCCACAAAAGCAGCCGAACTTGCTGTACCATCAGGATAAAAACAAATTAAATAACCTTCTAAGGGCATTGGGGTTGTTCTTATGATTCTATCAACAAAAGCTACATTCACAGCCCAATATGATCTTTCACCATGAATAGAAAAGTTATAAATCAAAGCTAAAAAAATTCAGAGAGCATTTATTAAATAAAACACACGCGATAAAATTACATATGTAGCAATGTGTTATTACTAACCACTGGGGACATTAATCTTCAGGACATCTCCAGAAACATGCCCTTCATGTGTTGCAGTTGTTTCCAAATGATTGCTTGAGTGATCCTTATCTTGATTTTTAACAATTTTGAATTCCTTTGATGGCCTATATTCTCTCTTGTGCCGGAGGTTAAGGCTCTTAAGTATCCGCAACTTTAATCCACAGAACCTTCTGCAGAAATTGGCAGCTCCTCCACAGAGCACTAGACGACTACCATCCACAGAATAAATGTTTTCCTCAATGACCTGCATACGCCACCATCAACAACAAATTCTGCGCAGGACAGGGCTAATTACCGAGTTCAAGACTCGTCAAAAGAGGGTCTAAATAATCACAGTGACCTCAATATGCATCACATAGCACAGACAACAGACTCAGTATATATATTGAAAACCAAAATTAAGAGCTATCTTGATCCTCAATAGATTACAAAAACTTCTTATACTTCAAAAAAATTATAAAGAAAAAGCTTCTGATCGAAAGCAAAAGATAGTAATCAAGAAGCAGAATCTTATCACTGGAACTATCTTGATAGAATCTAATTGACTAATTGTTACTAGAACTAAGCAAATACAGTAAAAGATACCAGCTTCATTAATGTTCGAGCAATGATCTATACTAATAATCACTCACCGGAAAGCCAAAAGCAGAGACTTTAACAGTACTGGAACAAAGTGGGATTGGTCTACTAACATATGAAGCTGAAAAGGACACTGAGAAATGGGAAAAAGATATCGCCATGACTACAGTTCAGCTATGGAATCACTGAATTTGTGTTCAATTGATCAGCCATGCTAAAAAGGATAGAGTTTTGGTTTTTTTTTCACTACTGGGTAGCTACAGTGCAGGCTGGCGGTGTCGGAAAATGGAAGATAATCTCCTCCGGAAGCTGATAACTGATACACTGCGTTCGCGGTTGTTGTTTGTCGAGCAGGCAGCCGATGGTTATGGAGTGTGGTGAAGTCAGGAAAATCAACGGCGGTGAGAGATTCACTAGTGTGGTGGGGCGAAAAAGACAAGACATCACTTCGACATTCGCGAGGTTATCTTTTGTTTTGGGCTTTTCCGTTTTAGGCTAATGTTTGTCAAATTGGCGGGCTTCTTGTCGGACAAAAATCAGCTAACTTTCCCTTTAAAATTGATAATTGATGTATTTGATTTAAAATTTTACAATTAAAAATATTAAATTTTAAATAATATAATTAGAGATTATTTTGAATGTTTATTAATCTTAATTAATATAAGAACAAATTACATTAACCTTCCTGAGGGTAGACATAATTTACATTTCAAACCCTGTTATTTTAAAATCGAATATTAACCTTCTATAGTTTCAAAATTGAACACTTAAGGATTTTTGTTAAATTTTTTTTACAAAAAATGATCATTATACGTTTGTCTTTTCTAATATTTTTTAAAAAAAAATTATATCTTCTCTAATCTTATTACATCAAATCTCTAACATTTACCTTTCTCCAATTTTTATATTTTTTTAAAAATTTAAAAAGTTAAAATTTTATTTATAGATCTAAAAATTATTAATTTTTAATTTTTGTAGATCTAAAAATTTTTTTTGTATAAAAAATTTTTAATTCTTTTTATTAAATGTACATGGATTGATCGTAAAATTTTTAAAAATTTTAGATCTATAAAATTTTTTTTTAACTTTTTTAAAATTTTTTAAGAAATATTAATAAATAATTTTTATAAACTAAAAAATTTAAAAAAAATTATAAAATTATATTTTAAAAGTAATTTCATTAATTCTCATTGTTATTCAAACATTAACTTTAGGGTAAATGTTAGAGATTATATGTAATGAAGTTAGAGAAGACATATATTAAAATAAATGTATAATGGTCATTTTTCTGCAATAAAAAGTCAACAAAAGCCCTTAAATGTTCTATTTTAAAACTATAGGGAGATTAATATTCGATTTTGAAACAAGAGAGTTTGAAATGTAATTTAGGCATTACCTCAAGGAATTTAATGTAATTTGCTATTAATATAATTATTTTTTGAAAAAAAATTAATATAATTGTTAAACAAGAGATTTACTGCAAATTTAGATTGATCGTTTAAAATTTTACATCCAATAAAAAGTTAAACTCAATTTAAAAAAAGCTAAACCAATAATTATTCTTAATTAATTAATTTTCTTGAATTTAATTAAAGAGTTGATGTACTTTACTTTATTAATGGAGAAGTCATTAGTTACTCATTGCTAAAGGCTAATTCTTGAATTAAGTATATATGCAACTTTTTGTACAAACCATTTCAACTAACCATAAAAATTATCAAATTTCATAATTATTGATAAAAAAATTTATTTATGAATCAAAATTTTTTAATTTTTTATAATACTAAAATCATAAAAATATTTTCTTATTACTTTTTTTTATTCACAGAAAATATAAATATCTTATGCGAAAAAATAATATAGTAATTTCTGCTTTTAAAAATATCATAAAATGTAAAATTTGAACCATAATGTCTTCGATTTGTAAAATTAAAGTTTCAAGTCCTGCCATTGTTATTATCTGATGCAATCTTTATTGAACTGATAAGCGCTATGTGCGTTCTATTCCATTCTTGTCAATGTCTGTCTGTATGTCCATAATACGACTTTCAGAAGTCATCTCAGCTGAAAATAAGCATAATGCCCGAAACAAACCAGTGTGGTTTGTGTTTCATACATGTGCAGTTTAGTTGGTTTTTATGAAAAGTTTTACTATATGCTTTTGGTGATATCCTTTCTTTCTTGATTCTTGCTTTTGGTTTCATGGAACTTGGTTAATATGCACTTTTATTGTCTGTTCTTTGTCTTGTTATTTTTTAAAGCATCCTTAATTTCCCTTATGTCAAATCATGTTGCTGTTTGTAATTCCTGTTTTTGTCTTCATGTTCTGCAGCTGGTGAAGCTACTCGAACTGAGGGAGGCCAATCATATAGAGTTTTGCAGAATAAAAAATGTTCTTGATGAAATATTTCACATGTACACAAACTCTGAGCTGAATGAAATCCTAAGATCATTGATGGATCCTACATGGGTGGCAACTGGTTTGAAAATTGACTTTGAGACATTAGTAGGTTGAAGTGTCCTGCCTTGTTGAGAAAACACAAGACTTCACCTTGTTTGCCAATATGGTTATACATTCCTATTCATCTAGGCTTCATGGGCGTGATATTTGGTTTTGATATAAGCTTAATGATGCTCAGGACCTAAATGACATGGATATGGTAATGATTTATTGTTGACTAATCATAGAACATATCTTCCAACTTACTGCTTTTGCTATTTTAATTTCTTCCCCTTCTACCTTTTCATTTGTATTCTACATTCAGTGTGCCTTGCCCTTCCTTCTTTTGTGGGTTGTCTTCAGATAAGTGAATGTGAATGGGCTTCTGGTAGAATTTGTGACATGCATGATCTCTCTGGAGGGTGAAAATAACCATAAGTTAAGTTCCTATCCTTTCATGCCTAGTGAATTTTTTGAGGATATGGAATCTCTGTGGAGAGGTCGTGTGAAGAGGATTCATATAGAGGAAGAATTTGCAGAAGTGGGAAGGGCAGCACAGGCCTTGTCCTTTGCAGTATGTATCCATCAAGTAAATTTTTCCTTTTTATAGTTAATTTTCAATATATGTTAATGTCATAAAATAAAATTTAAATTTACAAATAAAATATATATAATAAAATTTGTAGTCATTTTATTTTATATGTTCAAATAGTAAAATTATTAAAATAAAAATATTAAAACAAAACTTAAAAAAGAAAATGTATAAAAAGCACTATTATTATAACATATTTAATA
>CATIWM010127709.1:0-18081 GCA_949671775.1 Mallotus repandus | reverse complement strand
AATTATTTTTCCAGATAGAGAAGCTTGAAGTGTGACTATTTTGAAGCATATAGCATGGTAGTTAAAGCATGGAGCATAGGTTGTCGGCCGAATCCAGACTCTCTCTCTCCTTGTAGCATACATATGCCCATTAGTTAATGTAAATTATTTGTATGCGTGTACAGATAAGTATAAGTGCTTGTATAATAATTACATGTCACTAAAGGATGATTAACAATGAATATGAGATATCACGATGTGTATTAATACTAAGTGTGTAGGGTGTTACAATTGTTGAGGTAAAATTATTCTTATTCGATTTCTTTTATTGTTTTGTTTGGTTTCGAACATAAATTAAGTTAAGTCATTAGGGTTTGATTCCAGTTACTGTTAATTTATTATTTACTATCATGTTTTTAAATTGTATAGTGGAACTTGCTAATGGTGGAAAAGGAATGGTATTTGTGAAAAAACCTTAATAGTTAGAAATTGATTAAAAGATAATAACAGTCCAGACTTTATTTATTTACTTGTACAATCTTTTTTTTTTCAAAAAAATATGTGTAATGTTCAAGCACTTTACTTGTTATTGATTGCACTGTGCAGCTTGTGGTTTTTTCCTTGGTTAGTTCTTTAAATTGAAGTTCTAGCAACATTGTTGTATAATTTTTTTTTTAAATTTCATCAGTATGCATTGATTGCCTTCTTATCTTTTGGAACTTATGTGCCTGATTATTTATGGTAATTATACAATTCATTATTGTTTTCTGCATAAGTTTTTTGTTTTTTAATTTTTTTGAACAATTTTTTGCATAAGTTTTAGCAGTTGAATTCTTCTTGTTAAATTTGCAGAGAAATTTTTGGAGGACTTCATAAGACAAAATTCCTTCCTTCAGTTGTGCTTGGTTATGTTGGTGTCAAACAATGGGATGACTTTCCTGATTCGTCAACAAGCAGAAAAAATTGCCAATTATTAGAAATTAGGCACTAGTATATTTATATTTGCACCAGATATTTGGACCAATTATTATGTGTAGTTTTTTTTTATTATAAATACAGTATTGAACTCATTTGTCGTTTTTTTTTAAATTTTCAACAATGTATTGGATTTAATGTTTATTTTGTAGTTTTTATTTAGTGTTTATTTTAACTTTCTTAAATTTATTATTATAAAATAAAAAAAATATAAATATCATAAAATCCATAAAATCAGCTAAATTTGATTTATTATATTACAAAATTGGCAAAAAATTAGCGACTGAATTATCTGTTGAATTTCTTTTATTATTACTAATTTAGCGACGGAATTTAAGGAATTTAGAAATTCGTCGCTATATTAGCGATGAAATTTAAATTTTCATCGCTAAATTAGCGATGAATTTTGAATTTCCGTCACTAATTTAGCGACGGATTACTTATTTCCGTCTTTAAAGTTTAGCGACGAGCATTTTACCTATGTAAAATTTTCCGTCGCTAAGTGATTTAGCGATGGATTTTTCAATTTAGTGACAAAAAATTCCATCGCTAAATCGACAAAATTTTGTAGTGAAAAAAAATTGCAAAAAATGTATTCACCAATCCATCATATCATAATAAAACTTTCATTTTCATGATAAAGTCAATTTTAACTTTTAGTCCTAATTAATAGCAAATTATACCATATCATGGATAAAAACTAATTTTATTAAAAAAATTTCATTGTTTTTATTATTATATATAAACTAGATACATGCAATTTTTTTATCTCATGTTCATGATATGCGATAATTTTAAATTTTTTATTATTTTAAGGTTCGAGTCCAGTGGATCTCATATAAAAATCATATTTAAAGTAATTCAAATTTCTCCACACTGAAACTAACAAATATTGGAAGTTTTTATAAATGTTGTGCTGTACAAATTAATCAATAAAATCTTTTTTTAGATTTTAAATTTGAACATAATCTGCCGTACATATATATAATTCAAAGAAAATTGGACCAAATAGTACATGACTGTCAAGTTGAATGGCTAAATTGCATTTTCAAAGGAATCTTTTCCTTCAACGACTTGTCGTTTTTTTTATTAACATGAATGGGTTAGAATTAGGCTCAATAGCACAAACGGCCCAAAAAATTCTGTCCCAAATTCAAAATCTCAAATTTCCCAGAATTTTCTAGGGTTTTAGAGACTTCGCTTTACAGCGATCAAAATCGATTTTGAATTCGACATCTTTGATTAACAAAGCAAAATTAATTGTCCCTCCATCTCTTTTATCGTTACCGTTGCAGAAGCTCAGTTAGAAACCGGCGCTGCTTCTGAGTTTTTTTTCAGTGTCGTTTGGCCGTGTGCAGGTGTAACAACATGGCAGAGACAAATTCAATTATCATCTCTGATACAACTTCCAGTTCTTCCGGATTTAATCCTCCTGATTCCCGTAATATCTGCCACGTGTATGTTGTTCGTGTTCTTGATTTCATTTTCAATTTTGAATTTTTTTATGGGGTTAAGTCTCGAATTCATCTTTGTTTATTTATATGTATCTGTCTCTGCTGTGTAGATGTCAGAAGCAATTCTCACAGTATACTTGTCCCCGATGCAATTCTCGCTATTGTTCTCTGCACTGCTATAAGGCAAGCCCAATAATCTTAATCTATAACGATTTGATTGCCCTTTTTTTATTGATTAATTATTGCTTTATATGAATGCAGTCTCACAGTCTTCGGTGTACTGAATCGTTTATGCGTGAAAATGTGCTTGAGGAACTTAGGCAATTGCAGCCTAATGATGAATCAAAGCAAAAGATGCTAGACATATTGAAAAGATTTCATTCGGAGGAGGAAGAAATGGATGTTGCCGATGATGATGATGGTAGTTTCTTATTGCTTCAGTAAGATTCATATTGTGCAATTCATGGATATAATAGTTTTTAATTTGATTGATGTTCAGTAGCATTAGCTTACGAATCAATATGTAGGCATTTGTTTTGATATAAATTTGAGTTTCTGTGTTAAGTTTTTGGTATGAGCGTAGTACAATAGAGAGATGTTTTTGGATATTGTAATATCGTAATCGAAACATTTTCTCTGGCAAATAGCCAAAAAATAGAGAGCTTACTGTATTCTTCTTTTGTTTATTTTGCAGATTTTCTGTCTGAGGAGGTAGTTCAAAGGATTTTGTCTGGTAAGTGGTCTTATTTTAACTTTTTCGTTACTGGACTTTTTTTCTTCGTCGAATTGCTTTCCTATGCTTATCAGTTCAGTATTTTGATCCCTATATCCTTAGTTTAGTTGAGTTTTAAGATTGCATTATACTCTCGTGCTTGGTTTTTACATTCTTTAGACTCAACACTGTTTTAATCGAAAAAATATTTTTGCCTTGTTGCAGGAGATTCGATCAGTCTTGATGATTTATCTCCAGAAGTGAAGAAACGTTTCCAAAGAGCTGTGGCATCTGGTGAACTTAGCAAGTTGATTCAACCTTGGGATCCATGGTGGTTAAAGCCTTCTGCCCGAACAATCTCTTTCAGCAAGGAAGGAACTCAATTCGTCCAACCACTTTCTGAACCAGAAGTATCATCATCTCTAGATGATGGAGCTGGATGCCAGTCCAGTGAGATTCCTCCTGGTCCTGAAGCCCCTTTGACGCCAGTTACCAAACTTATCTCAACAGAACCATCACCATTCTTAGCTGTTCACTTGGTTGACATTATATACAGCTACTGCTTCACATTGCGCCTCTACAATGGGGATTGGCAATCAGATGGTATAGGATCTGCAATGGTGGCGTTAAGTATATCATCTGTCTTAAGTCAAGGTGGGCAGCCAGAAACAGTGTTAGAAGTTCTCTCTCAGTGCTTGGAACAAACTTGTTCTCCGGAGTACAAGCATATGGGGGGTTTACAATTTGGATTGAGCATTGTCAGTGATGTAATTAGCATAATGTCCCTTGGAGGTCCTGCCATAATCTGCGCTCTCAGCGATTTGCAGAGGCTATTTCAGACTGCAGATAAAGAACTGAAAGCAGACAAATCAAGAAAGTCAAGGAGATCAGATATGAGAAGTAAGCTAAAGCTTGGTGAGAGGAAGGTTTATTTCCTTATGTGTTGGGTGCAAGAGCAGCCTAGGGAAGCATGGTCTTCCTTATCTACCATTTTAGAAGCAGAGAAATGTAAAGTCGAGGAGTATAGTAGCAAGAAAAACTCTGTACGAAAGCAGAGTTGCCCTGAGAACAAGGGTAAAGTTTTGATCCAGGAGATGAAGTAATCAGCTTAATTTTGTATGGAACTGTTGCATGTGTTGTATTATTGTAAAATGCCATCAATTCCAAAACGATGACGTTTGGAGCTTATACTTCTTTGTCAATAACAGAATCAAGATAACGACATATATATATATATATATATAAAATCAACCATAATGTTTTTTCTTTGTTCATTTCAAGGCAGGTAATGGCATTTCCGTAAATTTGAAATGGAACCAAGCCCTTTCTCGGTATACAGTCTAAAACTATATGAAGTAACAGGACCAGAATGTTCCCTTTACTCGCTTTCCTCCGTGTCCATACCATAGCCATTGATAAAACCCCACCTCCGAAAAGTCACCATTGCCCCATTGCAGAGCAAAGCGAAGAACATTTCCAGAAAGGAGAGGGATTTAGAAAGAAACTTTGTCAATCGAAAAGAAACGCTAACAGATTACTATAATGGTTGATGTTGCAGATAAATTAGCGTATTTTCAAGCGATCACAGGCCTTGAAGATCCCGATTTATGCACCGAGATTCTTCAAGCCCATGGCTGGGACCTTGAACTCGCGATATCATCTTTCACCTCCAATAACAACTCCACTGATGCCAACCAAAACGACATCGGTTCCTCCGCCACCCACACCACAACTTCCGCCGTTGAACCTTCCAATTCAGCCACTCGTGATGCAGTCGTTGCTGCCGCCGCCGGCACCCCTGGTTTAGCCTGGAAACTAATTACTTTGCCTATTACTGTAATTTCCGGAAGTCTAGGGTTAATATCGGGTGCTATTGGGTTTGGTCTATGGGCGACAGGTGGTATTCTGTCGTATTCGTTAGGTATGATTGGGTTTGGATCAGGTTCAGGCAGGAACGGTGAATCGTCTTCTTCTTTAGTTTCGGTTTCTGCTGCCGCCAGAGAGGTGATTGATTTCGTTTCGGTTTTTGAAAGAGAGTATGGTTCTGTAAAACCTAATTTTGTTACGGAAGGGTTTATGGATGCGCTGCAAAGGTCGAGAAATGCGTATAAATTGCTGTTTGTTTACTTGCATTCGCCGGATCATCCTGATACGCCTGCGTTTTGTGAGAGGACATTGTGTTCGCAGATCCTTAGCGATTTTATCAATGAGAATTTCGTCGCTTGGGGTGGGAGTATTAGGGCCAGTGAAGGATTTAAAATGAGTAATAGTTTGAAAGCTTCTAAGTATCCTTTTTGTGCTGTTGTTATGCCTGCTACTAACCAAAGGATCGCTTTACTTCAACAGGTAACATATGATTGTATTGTTTTTTTTTTCCTTACTTGCAGTGGTTATAAGTTAAAATTTTCGAAATGAAGTTGCTCAGTAATTAAGTAGATCATTTTACGTTAGGATTGTGGTTATCAATTTGAGGTTGTTTAAAGTTGTATATGGTGTTAAATCCATTGGCATTGATGGTGTAAGTAGTTAATTGTATACTGGGAAGTGGCGGAGGTGACTGAATATTGTGGCTGAGTCCACGTTTGGAGTTTCTGAATGCTGTTTTGATAAATTAATGTGAAAAGAAAATTGTATACTAGTGCTTCCATGGTTCTTTTAGTTTTTTCTATGGGTGGATTAAGGTTCATTCTCTATAAATTTTGTGCCCAGCTTAGGAAATATGGAGGAATATTATTAACACACCATCATACCCTATCGCTAATGAACACCCAAAAAAAAAAAAAAAAAGCCGCTTCTGTTTGTTTACTATGTTTGGATAGTGTTGGTTGTTTAATGCATTTGAATGTGCATAGAGGGAACATCCTACTGAGGTTTCTATTAGGGAAGGCATGATTTCTGGAAATTGAGGAATGTGTTGGTATTTGCAGTGATTGTGGATTCTTGTCTTTCTAGTTTACATTATAGCTCCATGAAGTAGGGTGCTTTCAAGTTTTCTCCTTCTTTTCAAATAGATTGTCTTCACATGTTCCTCCTTGTTTACATATAACCTGCTTTCTGTTTATGTATTCAAAAGGCAGTTATTTTCAGGGTAAAATATGCAACTTTCATGCACTCCTGCATAGTTTGCTTTCTTCTTTGCGTCCTAATTTGTTATGTGTGTCTGTGTGTGTTTTCTTTTTCCATGTTTCATCTATCAATATGTTGTGTTTGAGGAATAAAGCATGTTGATAATTAAAGGGGTTGATGTTTTTTGAGCTATATTCAGCCAATCACTAGGTTATTGAGGGAATATTTGGTCAATGACTAGGTTATTGAGGAAACATGATTCTGATTGAAATCTTAAACAGCTACACATCCTGTTTGTTGGATATGTCGCATATGCTTTATTATTGGTTAAATTCGTCATGTTCACTGTTATCATGGGGAGAAAAAAATGTAAATCACAGCAATCATTTCTTGTTACGACATGGTACAGCTGTTTCTTTTCTATATTACATTTCGCATTTAGTAGAGACATAAATTTGGTATTGTGCTGATTAAGTGATTTGAAAGAAAAGGGAAGTGTGGGTGATTGTGGACTTGTGGTAGAATGTCCTGCTGTTGGGCATCTTTGAATTGATTTCTGGAGTGCAACTATTCTTTCTGCAATCACCTACTCATACATAGCATCTCTAATGCTGAAAATGAAAACAGCATCTATTGTGAAGCAACCAGTGCTATTAACTTTTTGATCTTTGTTTATATAGAGGGAGATTTGCATGTGATGCACAATTACCTTGTATAGTGCCTGAATTTAGATGATAATTTTTATCTCTGTTATCTACTTGCTTATATAATGGAAGGTCACTCAGGTTGGCTTGATTGTGTTCTTTATCTTTGTCTGATAATGTATCTGATGTGGAGGTTTCGTTTAGTAATTTCATTTGTGGTAGGAACTCATGAATGCATTTGATAAGAACTTTTTTTTTTTTAAATTATGGAGTGCATATATTCTCCACCTTTAGTAATTACATGTTTTCAGGACTTGTTGCTATGTCGCTGTGACCTATACCTTATTATATTTTGCACTTGGTTGTATATGTGATTGCTAGTGATTTAACAGAAAAATCAGGTGCAACTAGATTAATGAGGTTGTTGGATTTTAGTTTTCTGGTTCATGAGGCTTAACTCAAGCTGTGTGCTGAAAAGTTGATTTTTTAGCGTTTAATCTGTGTAGATGACATGATCGTTTTCTTATTCTGCAGGTTGAGGGTCCAAAATCTCCTGAAGAAATGCTTACGATACTACAGAGAGTGCTTGAAGAAAGTGCACCTGTCCTTGTTGCTGCAAGGCTGGAAGCAGAAGAAAGAATAAACAACGTGCGTTTGAGGGAGGAACAAGATGCTGCATACAGAGCAGCACTTGAAGCAGATCAAGTATGCTGCTCTTTAACTTGAGAAATTTTTCTTTTGTTACTCTTGCTAGTTTCGGCCGCATAAGCCAGATATGGCATTACTGTTGATGTTCACATTGGCTAAAGCTTATGGAATTTGTGGCTAATGGCATTATCATTGTCTTTCTCTGATTTTGCTGTTTTTCTCTTTCTCATTGCTCGTTCTTCTCTCCTTTATTATATTAGGCCAGGGAACGACAAAGGAAAGAGGAGCAAGAACGCCTAGAGAGAGAAGCTGCTGAAGCGGAGAGGAAGCGCAAAGAGGAAGAAGAGGCTCAGGAGAGAGCAAAGCGTGAAGCTGCAGAGAAAGAGGCTGCTTTGGCTAGAATGCGGGAGGAAAAGGCTCTATCACTTGGTGCTGAACCTGAAAAAGGACCTGATGTCACTCAGGTAAAAGCCTCAGTAATTGCTAATCTACAGTATTGCGAGTTATTGCTACCTTATAGATCAAGATGAAGATAGTACTTGAAACTGAAATTTAATTGTTTACAAGTTTTTTTCTTTGTCTATCAATTAAGCTTTCATGTCTATATGCTTCATTCACCTATTATGAAGGTAATTTTTTTAAACTGAAATTTATTTTGTGTGTGTGTGTATATATATATATATATTCTTTTTAACTATAAATTAAGCTTTGATGTCTCTATCCTTATTCTTAATTCATCTATGATCAAGATAAATTTTTGAAACTGAAATTTATTGTTTCTAACTACTGTTGTTAATCAGGTTTTGGTCCGGTTCCCAACTGGAGAACGCAAAGAAAGAAGGTTCCACAGTACTGCCACTATCCAGACTCTATATGACTATGTTGATTCTTTGGGTTTCTTGGAGGTTGATAAGTATAGCCTTGTGTCAAATTTTCCACGAGTTGTGTATGGTTCAGAAAAACTGTCTTTGTCCTTGAAAGAAGCAGGATTGCATCCTCAGGCCAGCCTTTTTGTGGAGCTGAACTAGAGAAATGTAAGGCCAAGTAGTGTGATGAAGAGAAGCGCAAAATGTGCAAGTAGGGTACTCTGTTGTGTTCACCTTTCCTATTGCAGCTTTTAATTAGCAGTGGTAGTTAAACAAGATAGCTCCTTAGTACGACATTATAAGAGAATGTGTTACATTTTCGATCAATGCAAAGAATTTAATGAAAGAAAAGGAGCTAAAGGTGGAAAATGGGGTGGAAATAATGATAGTAATTTTGCACATATACACAATTGAAAAATGGTGTTGTTAGCTTAGCCATATTATTAAATGTATGAATGGACTGAATTCCATTGATTAATGATTGAAGTGGCTTGCAGTGCTGATAGATTTACATTTCAATGCTGTCCTGGTCGATTTTGTGGGTAAAATTATGAAATGCATGTTGTGGTATCAACGATTGTAAGGGGCAGGGACGAAGGAACGGGAGCCGAGCATAGAATAATAATATGCTTATGTGCGCTTGCTGCATAAGTTTTGATGGGACGGCTTAAAGGTAGGTTTTTCTGGAGAGCACTAGGACACTTCCGATTCCATTTTGGTTGTGACCAAAAGGGAATGTGCAATCATTTAGATGGAAGGGTGCATCACGAAAATGGGAATTTTTTCTGTTCCTTTTTTGGTTCTTGGCTTGGCTTTGGACGCATCAGGAATTCGAACTTGATGCATATTCCTTTAATGGTCTTCTCCATTAAAGGAATGTGATTTTGTTGCTTATGATTTTTCACTTCCAGTCAACTCATGAAGGTAATTAGATATATCTATGGATCGGACTGCTGAAACTTCTTCCAATTGGGTTCTATCTTTTTAAGTAACACCCAATTTTGTAAAACAAATTCCTGCCAAATTTTAGCATATAGTATAATACCATAATCATTTCCAACATTTTTTAATCTAATTTATTATTGATAAAATTAACCCTTTTTCCGTTATGCAGAAAACCTGGTAATACACTCCATGTCTTTTAATTTTTTATTTTAGTCAAAATTTCAAACATATTCACATGACATTGCTTACATAGTTTTGAATCTTGAATCATATTTTCAATAACTTGTGATCCAATTCTTGCAATTTTAAAATTATAAAATTATAATTAATTTTCTGCATAATTCATTCTACAAATTTTAAAATTCAAAAGACTCACATAATCAAGGAAGAAAAACATCATTTTTTTTGCTATTAGCTTTTACTTTAAATTTTAAAATTTAAATTAGTTTCATCACTAGAATCATAGCATTTAAATCTCACCAACCCCTTTCCAAAATTTAAATACAAAAAAAATTGCACATTAATTGTATTACCCAACATAATTATTAAATTATTTTTAAAGGTAAAAATTAAAATCACTAAATTCAAGTAGATAATTTCAAAATCAACTCCAAACTAAATCCATTTGTATCTAGAAAAAGATTTTAGGATTCATACAAACTCTGAACTTGTAAAAAATAAAAAAAAAGATTTTCTCAAATAAAAAAATTCACCAAAGCAATGAGTACTAATTCTCCTTAATTAGATTTCTACCCTTTATACATTCTCCCTTTAATCTATATATAGGGCTGAATTACTATTTTTTTCTTGAGATTTGATTATATAACTTTAAAATTATTTTTTCTCAAAAAAAAAACTATAAAATTATTTATTTAAAAAAATATAAAATTATTATTGTTTATAGAGATATTATTTTATTTTAAAATAAAAAATAAATCATTAAATTCTATAAAAATTATTATAATTTTCTCCTACTAAAATAATAAAATATTAAAAATAATTATTTTATTTTAGCTCAGTTTTAGATATTATAATAAAATATCTTTACATTAATTATATATTTTTATTTTATAAAACAAAAAACATTTTAGTGAATTTTACAAACAACATAGTAAAATAATTTTTATAACTAAATTTTAGAGAAAAATAGTAGTTCATTTGTAAACTAAAATAAAAGAAAAATAGATAATAATTATTATTTATAGAAACTCCTTAATACACGCGCTGCAAAAAACGCGTGGGATATTCTGTTTCCAGAGCAGAGCTCATATAAGCTGAGTTGTATTCTGTTTTACTGTATTCCTAAATTTCAATCCCAATTCCAATTCAAATTTTTATGTTTTTTGTTAGTTAGGGTTAGGGTTTTGTTTCTTTCTGAATTTGAAAGAGAAAAAGGAAAAAATGTGGATAGCAACATGGATGAAAATAGGGCTTGTGTAATAATCATAATAATTGTAACCACAGCCGTATTGATGATGTGGAAATCGATTCACCAGAAGAAGACATTGGTTATGGAATTGAAATCATCAGAATCGGAGATGAATTTTTTCGTATTTGGATGCCGATTCCGATTCCAGTCGGCATTTGATTCTTATTCGATAGCTTGTGAAGCATTCTCTGAACATCGACAAAAAAAACAGCAACAAGTTCCATCTTGTTCATCGTCTTCCCGTGTTCAAATCAAACTGCTTTAATATTTGCTAGGGTTTTAAATTTTTCATTTCTTTTTCTTTTTCTTTTTCTTCGATTTCCTAGTGTTTGGCTATACTATTTTTTTTTTAATACATATATTATACAATGGATTCCGGTGTGCGTGAAGATGATTCTGAGTTTGAGGAGAAGGACCCTACTGGCCGCTATGTTAGGGTATGGATTCTGTTAAATTCTTCCTCTTTTGTTCTTTTATTTATCAACTTGATAGAAAGTATAGGTCTTTTTGTTAGGTATATATGTATATGATGTTTTTGTTTTCAAAAATTGAACAATTTGCTTAGAAATTAGGAAGGTGAGAATTGATTAGTGCCCATGCTTTGTTGTGCAATGGAATTTAGTGTTGAAACTATTAATATCCCACTGCTTTGTGTTTATCTTTTGTTTGGAATTATTGCTTCCTGGAATTAGTGATATGATCTTTGTTTGCTTTGCTTTGTTTTCTTTTACTCCTTCAGTATGATGAGGTCTTGGGGAAAGGTGCATTCAAGACCGTGTATGGTTCTGCAACCTATCTCTTCTAGATTTTGTGTGTGATTTTTTTTATTCAATTTGTTGACTTTGCCATTTTTCTGTTTTGGTTCACTTTATGTTATGATTAGATATAAGGCATTTGATGAAATCAATGGAATCGAGGTTGCCTGGAACCAAGTGAATATTGAAGATGTATTGCAGTCTCCAGACCAGCTGGAGAGACTATATTCTGAGGTTCATCTGCTGAAGTCCTTGAAACATGAAAACATTATGAAGTTCTACAATTCTTGGGTGGATGATAATGACAAGACCATTAACATGATAACAGAACTGTTCACTTCTGGGAGTTTGAGGAAGTGAGTTTATTTTTGTTTGAGATTTTAATTCCTGTGTTTTTGGTGTTATGTTGTTTCTTATACTATCCCATGGCTGAATTTGGGATTCAGATATCGTAAGAAGCATAAGAATGTTGACATTAAGGCCATCAAAAACTGGGCAAGACAAATTCTTCGAGGTTTACACTATTTGCATAGTCACAATCCTCCTATCATTCATCGTGACTTGAAATGTGATAACGTTTTTGTTAATGGAAACAATGGCGAAGTTAAAATTGGAGATCTTGGATTAGCAATTGTCATGCAGCAGCCTACAGCTCGAAGTGTTATAGGTAATGGCTTCAGTTTTTCTGGAATTGGAATCCTTAAGATTCTGTTCTAGCCACCTTATGCTTGCATTGTGCTACTGGTTTTACAGGTACCCCTGAATTCATGGCTCCAGAGCTCTATGAAGAGGAATACAATGAACTTGTCGACATCTATTCTTTTGGCATGTGCATGTTGGAGATGGTTACCTGCGAATACCCATATAATGAATGCAAGAACCCGGCACAGATATATAAGAAGGTTACCTCGGTGAGTTTGAGAATTTAAGGGCATCTGCTATGAATGATCTAGTTCATATCTAATTTGAATATCTTATGATTTCCTTTTCTCTTCTTTTATTGCAGGGTGTAAAGCCTGCTTCTCTTGGTAAAGTGAATGATCCACAACTTAAGCAGTTTATAGAGAAGTGTCTAGTTCCAGCATCTATGAGATTGGCGGCAATAGAGCTCTTGAAAGATCCTTTCCTAGTGACTGAAAATTTGAAGGAAACTGTTTCTGCTTCTTTGCTATTGCCAGATCTTATGCCGAAACAAGTTAGGTTGGGGCAATCAGAGTCCCATCCCATGGATATCGACCCCAACCACAAGAAGCTTTCTATAGGCTCTTGTACCAAAAGCATTGAAGAGTCTTTGCATGTTTCAAATTCAGAATTCCGGAGGCAGACTGAGAACAATGAGTTCTGGTTAAGAGGGGATAAAAATGATGACAATACAATTTCACTAACTCTGCGCATAGTTGACAGATGTGGTGAGCTTTTCACCTTTAGAAACTCATACATGTTTTCTTTTTCATTTAACTGCAATCTGATAATGTTTTTCATGTAACAGGTGGAGTAAAGAATATCCATTTTACTTTTTATCTTGATTCTGATACTACACTGTCAATAGCTGAAGAAATGGTGGAACAGCTTGATTTGTCAAATAAAGATGTGGCTATCATTGCTGAGTTGATTGATGCCTTAATATTGAAGCTTGTTCCTTGTTGGAGTCCATATGGAAGTACAACAAGTATACCAGATGGCTCCTCTGAACTGCAAATTGATGCTACCTCCAAGGAGGTTAGCGAACATGATTTCTTGCCTTTGGTTGGTCTGAAGGGTCACGAGACTCAAGAATCACTTAATTCAGAACTATCTACTGAATTTCCTTTGACAATCACATCTGATGCCAGTACTAACAAGCTCTTGGGATCTTCTGACTACACTATTGACTTCAATACATATGATTTTGTCTCAGATTTTATGATGCTTCGTGATGGGTCATCGAAATATGATAAATTCACAAAACGTTCGGAGAATCCTCTACCCTCATCAAATGGAGAGCTGCAGGATGCTCTAAAGCTAGAGCTCGATGCCATTAATGTGCAGTATAATCAGTGCTTCCGTGAACTCTTGAGGATGAGGGAAGAAGCAATAGAAAACGCCAAAAAGAAGTGGATAGCAAAAAAGAAGATACCAGTCATCTGATGTACAAAATTTTCTAAGGGTTTCTTCTCCTTGGCTTTCCTGGTGATAAGCCCTTCTTTAGGGCACCTTGTTTTTTTTTTTTTTGGCTCTTTTTGATTTTGATGTTATTGGCCGTTCTATTTTATCTGTGGTCAGTTATTTTCTTGTACATAGAGAGAATTGAAGCACTGAAGAGTGCATCTTGATTCATTAATTCACTGTTTTTATCCGGCAATTCTTCCAGACAAATTAAGTTATATATGATTTCTCCTCATTTTAAATGTAACATTCTGTCTAGCGTTTTCAATCAAGTAGCAAATTTTTGCGGTAGCATTATGTAATTGTGAATTTATGTGCAAATTTGTGGTACTGCCACAACACTTTTTGGGCAACTTGTGCCTTTCCTGCATGTTTGCGAGTTGTCTGTGAGCATGCACTGGAAAGTTGAAAAAAGAAAACCAAACCGGAGATAACACCGGTCAGTTTGGTTCTCATTTAAAGCACGCATTGTATTCCAAGTACAGTTAAGTTGTTAATAAATGAATGCCTTTCTGGTGGTATTGGTTGAAGTTGTATTTTATCAAATTGACTGTTAGTTTTAGGCGTAAGCATGCCTAATTTAGTTAGCCTTAATTAAGATTCCATTTACCTACCGCCCGTTATTAATTTATTTAGTTACATATAGAATGATATCCAACACAGCATGATTAGTTCCCAAAAAAAATGCTATCACGATTGCTTATCGTTGCACCTACATATTGTTGACGGCTGTTAGCATTGATTTCCCAAATATAGATTGAGGGGCTGCTAATAATTTTGCTTATTCTTTGGTCGATTATTCGACTGACGAATGTCATGAGTAACAATTACATCTACTACTAATACTATTATACTTACTTTTTCAACTATTATATTCCCAAAGATCTTTCTAAGATTTTCATAGCGGCACGTCTCATAAGCATTCAGGCAAATCAGGACCCACCTTCACCAGCTAATACACTCATAAGCATAGCTATCAATTTCACCCATGACATGAAACACATGCATCTTTCCATTTCTTGTTTTTGATAGGAAGAAGATAAGCTTGAATTGAATCATTCATATACCGTACCTTCCAGTTTTCAACATGCCACATAACAAACCTGTAATCAGAATTCAGAAACATTCAGCTTTTCAACATATCCTTGATTCTTAGATTGGTTATGGCCATATCTAAAGCACATATTTTGCAAATTATTGAGCATTTCACTTCAGCCAACTAGCTGTTTATGTGACTATACTAGCATCCTCATTCAATAACAAGCTCACTATCAGTTCTTTAAAGTGTGTCCAAGCCATAGACAGACAAGCACGCATGAAACTGCAGGCAGATACAATCTCTATATGATTATTAGATGCACACATTGAAGACAATATAATAGTCATTGTTATTGGCATATATCATATGCTTCTGCAGTCCCAAAAGACTCTTACACACAACATTCCAAGTTAGCAGCAACTACTAATCCATGACTGAGGCATCTAATAACAATCTTCCAAGGAGCTACAAATTTAAGTTCATCCGCACAGTGAACAACACACCAAAGAGAATTATTCGCAGTTTATTGACAAAATAAAACAATATCTCAAATACATTATCCACAAAAGATACACAACAAGAATGCACATCAAGAAAAATAAACAAGAAAATATTTGCAATTGACGAAATTTTCCTGGACAAGATGAACATGCAGTAGTAGCATCCATTAACTTACACCAACACACTGATAGGAAAGTAGATTGCGGTGAAAGGTGCTACCAGTTTTCTTTGACAATTTTTGATTTCTCAAGAATGAACTTCCCTTCCTTGTACCTTTGTGATTCCTCATAAGCTCGTTCATATTTCCAACCAAGCACCTCACGGCAATCACTGCAATGGACATCAGCAACTGTGTGGAGGCCAGTCATCAGTTGTCTGTCCTCCCTTGGACCCACTGTAATGTTCATTGCATGAGAGAATAGAAATGCTCGACCATGTCTTCCCTAAGATCACAATATAGCAATTTATTGTATGCAGGAAAAGAAATCGTGAATCTACTTGAATTTAATTCGGGTTCTTGAATCTGCTGGAATCTAAAACCACAAGAGATCACATTCTACATCCTTTCATTCCTTTTGTTCTTTCAGTTATTATTATAAGAGAGAACTCAGATAGGCACTTGATCAGACATAAAACATAAAAAAAAATGTATAACTAAATTAGAATCAGCATTAAACTTTCACCTGAAAGGCCTTGGAAATGACATCATCATGATAGGCAACGGCGTTCCTACAATTACAGCAGCTGTACAGTCTTGGTCCAGCCAGCTCAGCCATTGATGCTATTATAAGAGCACACTCACCCACCAACCAGTTCCACCAATGAAGATCTTTTAAAGGCAAGAAATTCAAATACCAACAACAGTATCAGCCCATTGAAATAAAAGAGAATCAACAACACAAAAGACCAAAGCAAAACAGAAACTTACTTTCTATGTCAACCAGCTATACAAAATATCATTTTAGATTCTCAGTAGCAAGACATCTGCAAGCAGAAACAAAAGAAAGATCAAATTTTCAGTTTGAGAAAGGAAGAAAATTGAGAAAAAAACAGTTACAGTATCAAGAAAAAGCAAAAACAATTACACCCAGATTGAAATGATACATTGTCAGGACCGAGAAACAGATAAAACTCAGAAAGTTAAACTACTTTTCTCAAGAGAATCGCAAGAGAATTACCAAATTTAAGTTAATATGTCAATCAAATCAATAGAAACGACCAAAAAGAATCTGACTTTATAAAATTTCCCCTCACGAAAGAAAGATTATGAATTGGGTATTACAGTGATCATCATAACCAAGAATGTAAACATCTTTGGTGTAATAATAAGATATGAGTAAAAGGGATTCTGGTATGGTAATAAACAAACCTGCGCATTGAGCCATCGTGGTCGGTGCGTGTGTGGAAGAACGTCAAAAAATACACAGAAAAAGAGAGAAATAGAGTTCTGCTAGTAGAGGGTTAAGGAGGTGACTTAGTTGGGCGAGTGGCTGATCAGAAAGATGACAAGTTGCATACTAGAGCTTTTGGAACATTTGACATTGGATTATTTGCAAATTACAAAAGTAACCACTATATTGGACTCTTATTATTGAGCTCCTTGTACTTTTATTTAAATAGATATTGAAATTTTTTTTAACAGTTTTAATAGACTGTATTAAGTATTACATATAAAAATAATATTATTAAAAATTTAAATAAAAATATAGAGATTCAATAGAAATATAATGAAAGGATAAAGAATCAATAAAATAAACTCAATAAATTAAGAATTTCATAATAGATTTTACCTTATTTTTATATGTAATATTTAATGTCGGCTGTTAAAAAAGTTTTCAACAACTATTTAAATAAAAGTATAAGTGCTTAATATAATATAATGAAAAAATAATGGTTCAATAGAATAAACTCAAGAAGTTCAAGGGGCTTTATAATGAATTTTGTATATATCTATAATATAAATAAATGTACGAAAGGCATGAGAGACAAGTAAAATTATAAAAACTTCTTCACTCATTATTATATAAAAATTGTATAATTTAGTCATTTACTAATAAAAATTAAATTAAATTAATTAAACTATAATTCTAATTTAATAGAAAGTATATTTTCTATTCAAATTAGGCTAGCATCTATTTTATCTCTAATAAAAATCAAATTAATTAAAATATAATTCAAATTTAATTGAAAATATGTTGACCTTAGCAATAATCAATCTTAATTTTGATCTTAACAATCTTAATTTTGAGCATTTAACATGTTTATTTAAGTGTGTATAAACTAGGACTAATATGCAAATCAAAATGGAGTTAAGCACGCTTTTGGCTAATGTGACCTCCGAGATTCAAGGAAGATTTCAACATTCTTAGAGATCTAAAATGAGGAAGAGGTCTTCTTGACATTTGAAGTAGAAATCTTAAGCTTTCCAGATTGATCTTACTCATCAAAATCCAAGTTCATTTGGATATGCAAATATTGAATCAAAGTCAGCATATGCAGCATTCATCTTATGTTGAGCAGCTCTCAGTATTTGAGCAATATCTTGAGCTACAGATGTCCAAATGTTCAAAGTGCTATGAAAAGATAAGACAATTATCTACAACTTTCATGAAGATAGCTAAGGCCAGTTCGAGGTGTACGGACCGTGTTAGTCAACACGGACCATGCTGCGCGAAATTCACGCACACGGGTCTATTACACGGACCGTGTTGCGCGAATTTCACGCACACGGGTCTGTTGCACTGACCGTGTTGGCGAGGCGTGCAGAAAAATTAACGCACATGGGTCTGATTACACGGACCGTGTTGGTGAGGCGTGCAGAAGTACACGGACCGTGTTGCACAAAATTAACGCACACGGGTCTGTTGCACGGACCGTGTTGTGCAAAATTAACGCACACGGGTCTGTTGCACGGACCGTGTTG
>CATIWM010127668.1:0-13640 GCA_949671775.1 Mallotus repandus | reverse complement strand
TTTTTGTCATCATTTTGGCCAAAGGCCATTACAAAAACTCTCAGGCTCCCTCTCTCATCTCCCACATAGTGGGAAAATATTTCTTTAAGTATCTACCATTAATAAACCTTTTATGTGGAATTCCATCAAGAATTGCTAACCGGTATGCATTGCCATCTAAAACCTGATAAATTTTAAATGGACCCTCCTAATTGGGAGACCATTCCCCAAGCTCTATCTTTAGTCCCAGGTGGCAAAATAACTTTTCAGACTAGATCACCTTCTTTGAACCTCTTCTTTTTAATTCTTTTATTGTAGAATCTAGAAACTTTCTTCTTTTAAACTACCATACTTATGAAAGCTCATAATCTCTCTTCATCCACATCTTCCAATTCCATCAAAATAGCCTTAGAGAATTCTGTTGGTTTCAAGTCATTTTTTTTGACAACTCTCAAAGAAGGAACGCACACTTCTAAAGGCAAAATATCATCAAGCCCACAGGTAAGCGCAAAAGGACTAGTGCCAGTAGCTTCCCTTTTTGAGGTCTTATATGCCTAGAGAGTTTCAGACAAAATTCTTAGCCAATATTTTGGATTATTTTATTGGAGGCCTCAGCCTGACCATTAGCTTGAGCATATTGTAGGGTTGAAGTCAAGTGCTTGATGCCATGATCTCCATAAACTCTTTTATCTCATCACCAGTGAACATTGTTCCTTGGTCTGTTGTGATAGTTTATGGAATTCTAAACCTGTGAATGATATGCTCTTTGATGAATGAAATGACATCTTTTTGCTCCACTTTCTTCATGGTGATTGCTTCCACCCATTTTGTAAAATAATCAGTGGCCACAATGATAAAGCTATGACCTTTAGAAGAAGCTAGATAAATTTTTTCAATAAGGTCTATAGCCCAACCTCTAAATGGCCAAGGTTTTACCATAGAATATAGATCATTAGCTGGTACCCTTTGAATGCTTCCATGTTTTTGACACTTTCATGTTTCTGATACTATTGACACCCCTTTGCATATATGATGCAATCTATCAAAATTGAAGGCCAAAAATAACCATGTCTACTGATCAACCGCCTCATTTTTCTTCCAACTTGGTGAGCACCATAAACACCTTTATACACCTATTTTAGACTCTCCATGGTTTGAGGAAATGAAGGACACCTCAAGAACAGTCCATCAAGAATTCTTCTAAGGATCTCATTCTCAATCAAAACATACTTTAGGGCTTGAGCTTTGACTCCGAATGGCACTTTCTTGGCAGGATTTTCCAGATACCTTTAATGTCAGTATGCTAATCCCCTACCACACTCAAGTCATTATTGAATAACTCAAATTGCAATCCTCTTTCATGGATGGATAGGCAAGCTTTCTTCTACACAAAAATCAACTTGTGAGTTTATTCTTCTAACATTCTTAAACTAGATTCAACCTGAGACAGTTCATCAGCTTCCCAATTAGATTCTCTAGGTACATGTATATAAGACACATTTTCAAAAGAATTAATAAGTTGACTTAAAGCAGTAAAATAAGGTGCCAGAGACATACATATACATCTATATTCTCCTATCAATTATTTAATTATAAGCAAAGAATCTCCAATTATTAATACCTTTTTAGCTCCATGATCTTGGAGAATTTCAAGGCCTAGGATTAGGGCCTCATACTTAACTTGTTTATTGGTACACTCAAACTCTAAAGTGAAGCTAAAAGTTATTTTTATACCAGAAGGTGAAGTGATTACCACACCAGCCCCAGCTAAATTATACATAGATGATCCGTCAAATGTAAGTACCCAAGGTTGAGTCTCCACACTACATACTAGGAGGTCTCCTTCTTCGATAGTTCCCTGTATGGGATGATCTGCTAGAAAATCCGCAAGTACTTATCCTTTCATTGATTTTTGAGGATAATAAACTAGTGAAATTTCAATCAGACTTAGCAACCACTTCCCAATTTTTCCTAAAAACACTGGTTAATTCAACATGTATTTCAACAAATCAGTCTGTGAGATCACATAAACTTTGTGCTTCAAAAGATAATGTCTCAATTTAGTACAAGTAAATTATAATGTCACGCATAATTTTTAAATAAAAGAATATTTTACTTCAGTGGGAGCTAAAACTCTACTGAGATAGTAAATAGTCTACTCATATCCTGATGTATTATTCTGAGCTAAAAGATAACCAATGGATTCATTTGCGGCTGAAATATATAACCTCAATGGAACTCCCTCTCTTGGGGGAACTAAAACATATGGCTTAGATAAATACTTTTTAATTTTATCAAAGGCACATTGATGCCTTTTTTCCCATTTAAATTTAGCTTTCTCTCTTAATTTTAGCAAATCAAAAAATTCCCTAGTTTTTCTAGCATGGTTAGAGATAAACCTCCTTAAATAATTGACTTGCCCAAGAATCCTGGAAGCACTTTCTTAGTCTGAGGTGGTTTGGCTTCAAGCACTGCCTTTTCCTTCTTCTTGTCTATCGCAACTCCTCTTTAATGCACAAGAAACCCTAGAAAGTTCCCAACCTATACACCAAAAGCACATTTAAGAGGGTTAAGTTTTAAATGGTCAATTCTCATTCTTTCAAAACTCTTTCTTAAATGAGAAACATGATCAGAGCTCTTTTTTAAATTTTACCAGTGTATCATCTATGTAAACCTCCATGTTATAGCCGATCATGTCATAGAAAATAGCATTCATAGCCTTTTGGTTTATAGTACTAGCATTTTTTAAACCAAAGGGCATGACCAGCCATTCAAATGTCCCTATTGCTCCTGGGCACCTGAATATGGTCTTGGACACGTCTTCTTTTGCAATTAAGATTTTATTATACCCTGAGAAGCCATCCATGAATGATAGAAGTTCATTCCTAAAGGCAGCATCAATTAACATATCAGCTACAGGCATTACATAAATATCTTTAGGAGTGGCTACATTTAAATCCCTAAAGTCTATTCAAACTCTAAGTTTACCATTCTTTTTCATTACATGGACTATATTAGAAAGTCACTCAGCATACCTGGTTGGCCTGATGAAGCCAGCTCTAAGCAATTTTTTAATTTCATCTTTGACCTTTAATTCTACCTCCTTTGACATTCTCATAGGAAGTTGTTGAAAAGGATGAAATTTAGGTTTTATAGGAAGGTGGTGCTCAACTACCTCCCTATCTAGCCCAAGCATCTCTTTATTGTCCCATGCAAAATAATCTTTGAATTCCTTCAACAATGCTATTAATTCATTTTTTTTATTTCTTCTTTCAATAAAGAACTGACATAGGTGACTCTTGGCTCTTTCTCTGTGCCAAGATTAATTTCCTACAAAGGGTTTTGAACTTCATGTTGATCATCTTGAAGGCATTATGGTGCCTCTTTTACATTTTCTATCTGTAGTTCATCATCATCCTTAAATTCTTCCTCATGTATGATTTCTATTCCATTTACCTCTAACTCTTCATTAATTATTTTATTTGTAGTTTGCTGCATCAAACACTTTTTTTATGGTAGTTGCAATTACTACCAATTCTTCCTCTGTGTCTAATCATCAATTTCTTCAATGATTGGCTTCTCCATCGGCCAGTAGGTATAAGGCACGATAGCTTTCTCCTTGTAAATTAAATCTAAGTGCTCTTACACTTTAGCTTCCATGTCTTCCTTTATGAAATGGATGTTTCTAGGATCTCCATTCACTCTTCTTCCAGAAAATTTGAGAGGCCCCAGGTTGACATCATAGAATCTAGCCTCTAAATTGTTTGAATAGGTACTAAATGGTCTATTGTCAGCCCAACCCGGTTCAACATCATTATCTTTCCAGAATAAAAGCAACTGGTGCAGAGAACATGGTACACACCAGTTAGCATAAAACCAATATCTCCCAAGTAGTGCATTATAACTAGCACTTGATTCTACCACAAAGAAGGCAGTAAGTGACTGCCTGCTTCCAATAATGATCTCAACTGGTAAAACCCCAGACACTCCAGTAATTTCTCCTACAAAAGCTGAAACAGTTATATCAGTAGAAATTAGATCCTCTTCGCTTTTACCAAGAGCATTCAAAATTCTAAGTGGTATCACATTTATGGCTGAGCCATTGTCCACTAAAATCCTAGAGAAAGGCTTGTTATTTAGGTGAGCCTTAATATACAGAGGTTTTATATGCTTGATCATTTCTAGAGATGGCTTCTCAAGGATAACTCTTTTAGGTTGATCAGGCCTAATAGCCTAAATCACAACTCCACTTAGGTGCTCTACTAGTTCCCTTGATGAGGTTGCCCCTTAAGTGTCATAAAATTCACTTCTCTCAGCCTCTTGCATCATGAATTCCTGAGGTAGCATGACTAAAGTAGTAGCACACCCATAATGCAAGGGGTTACCCTCCATTTTAAATGCATTAATCTCCATGTCTTCATCTAATTCCATACTCTTCAAAGTCCACTTCTTGAGAACCTGACCTACCTATAGGCTCCTCTTTGCTAGTAATTAGGTCTTCAGTAGCCAATCACCTGAATTTAGACTTGTTAACGGGTTCCACCTCTTCCATTACTTGATCTTGCATCTATTGTTCTTTCTCTTTTCTTTTAGTAGCACGTTGCCTTTGGAGCCTCCTTTTCTGTGTGCGAGTTAAGCGTTGTGGAAATTTTATGTGCTCCACGCATAGCCAACCTTCACTAGGATTCATAGGTGGTGGAACAATAAATCTTAGTTATTTTCTAGTAAACCTTAGGGCAACCATTTTCTCTTCCTTTCTAGGTCTGTATCTGTAATTATTATAGACATTTATAGAGAAGTTAGAATTATGAAAAAAATTTGATTTTTGAATTGGAAACTTTTCTTGCCTTTTTGATAAATTCCAATTTTGAGCAAGTCTCTAATTATTTCTGGCTTCATTTGGCTGCCTCAAATTATTTCCATGAAATTTTTAGTGCTAAGGTAGTTTTAGTCTGGGTGTCCACTTTCTTCTCCTGGGTTCATCTCCCCATCTCAAAGGATTTATTGATTTTATAGGAATATTTGTTGATGAGGGTCTAGAATATTTCACCTTGTAATCAAATTTCCCAGAGGGTTGGCCAACAGTATCCCTGTACTCTTCTCTCTCTTTGAGCTTCCTCTTCAAATCTAGAAAGGTTCTAAGATCAGCACCAATGGTATTGACCATGGCCCCAAGTGGGAAAGGGTCTTCCTCAATCAGCATAGAATCTTTCTTTTCTGGAAACTTCAGCACCCCTTTATTGATTTTATCTTGTACCATATTTTTGAATACCCAGCAAGCATTAGTAGAATGATTGTAAGAATTGTGATACTTACAATAATCTTTTCCTTTTAGCTCATCCGTTGTGGGTATTTTATGATCATGTGGCAATTTGATAAATTTCTCTTTGAGAAGAAAATAAAAAATTGGTCTATTTTTGACACTTCAAATGTGTATTGTACTTAAGGATTAGAACCCTATGATTTCTTCCATGCTTCAGGAGTTTTCTTTTTTAAGAGTGGACAAACACAAAATCCAATGTTTGGAAGTTCAGTAGTAGCAACCTCAGCATTAGACACCTCTTGAAAATAAGTACCCATTGAAGCCTTCTTCCTTTGATTCTCCTCTCTAAGCAATTTTTCATATTTGCTTACTTTAGTAGCAAGTTCAAAGAAATCACAGAATTCCATGCCCTGGAATTTCTTCCTCATCTCAATATCTAGACCCCTCTGTGCCATTTTGACATATTCACTATCAGGTAACATGATTTTGTATATGTTTCTCATCCTTTTGAATCTAGTGATGAATAAGTCTACACTCTCTCCGGCCCTCTAAGTTGCCCTAGAAAGTTTAGCTATGCAAATTTCTAGCTCTATTCTTAAGAATTGTCGCTCCATCTCTTGCCAAGTAAGAATCGAATTTTTGTGGCAATGTTGCATACCATGTGAATGTAGTTCCTATCAAACTATTAGGAAATAATCTTAATTTAAAATTAGAAAAATTCTCATAGTTTGCTAACTCTCCACATTGACTTATAAACAATATGCTCGAGTGTTGATTGTCCATTTTCCCCAGAGAATAAGGAAACTCAAGAACTCTATAGCTTCTAGGATAAGGATTATCCTTGTCTCTCACATCTCGATATGGCTTATGGAATTCTGGATGGCCAACTTGATGTAGACCCAGCCTATACAGCTCCTGCACGACATCTCTTACAGCATCTAGATCAACTCCCATTGGTGGTGCTTGAGGTTGTGGTATGTATGCCTGGGGAAAATTCATTTGGCCTTGGGGATTAAGCATATAACCTAGGGAAAATTTCCCACCATGCCTCTTCCTTCCTGTTCGTACATTCCTGGCTGCAAGGCTAGGTTAGTCTTGCCAAAAATTTGATGGTTAGACCTATGATTATTCATATTACTACAATTTCCATTTTGACCAATAGGGCCGTTAGGAGCAAGTACTTTATTATTTGGCCCCACTTCATCCCTCTGGTGTGGAGGAACATACCTTTCATCAATTGGTTGCATAAAAGGAGCTATTTTCACAGAATTGCCAGACTCCTCCTCTGTTATGTCTGGCTTGGATATAGCATGTTGTTTAGATGACTAATCACTCCTTTTGGAAAATGTTTGCACAGCATCCTACATCATTTTCTCAAAACTTCCAATAGTAATATTAATACTTCCAACAACGATGTTGATAGCTCCAACAGTGTTATTAAAAGTTCCAACAGTACTATTGATAACGATGGTGGCTTGCTTTAGCATATTTACCATTTGAGGTAATGCATCCTGAAGGATTTTTTTAAGAGCTTGAGAATCAGAACTCTCAACAATGTTAACAGCTTTCAATTTTTGACCTATTAAATTAGTAAGTGCCTCATTCTTGTTTTGGCCATGAGGCACCTGATTTCTTTTTGAATATTCATCACTTACTTCTTCAAGTGTTTTTTTGTTTGAATCTCTAATGTCGGATACTTCTTTTCCACTTCTTAATAATTTTGTCATCTCGCTGAAACGTGTCCCATCGAGTGTGCCAAAAGATTGTTAGCTATTTTTCAATTTTAGAGAATTTACGGACATGCCAATGGAGTGAGTTCTCAAAAGTGAACTGCCTTCTTTCAGATTTTTGTGGATTCCCAAGGTCCTTTACCACAATTTGCTTGGATTTCAGGGATGGAAATTAATTTACAAATAAAAGAGACAATTTAAACACTTAAAATGGAAATTGTATTGATTTGAAAGCTTAGTACAGAACTAAAGTAGATAGTGTTAGTAAACTAAAGAAAATTATTAGCTATAACAATTCCAAATTTGAAGATGTAGTAGATGTAGATTGGTGTAGATGTAGATGTAGATGTAGATCCCTTTTCTTTAATCATTCCCTTGCCTTTTATACACTGCTAGAATTTATTCTATAAATAATTGCTACAGCTCAGAAGTCTTCTGTTTAGAGAAATAAATTCACGTAACTCTCTCTAAATAACTCCAAAAGCCTTTTTCCCTAAGCCTCTATGAATGAATGTGAACAGTTGTTGCTTCTAGATTCCTCCAATTTTTATCCTACAGCTTAAGTTTCTGCAAATTAGATTTAATTTGGGCTTTTTAAATTTTTAATCAAACTAAAAATAATCGGCTTTATAATTTTAGCCCAAAATTTAATTTGGTACAAATACAAAGTAAATTGAAATTGAAGGTTGTTTATTGATTGTTGATTGAATGATGTCAATGCTGAAATATCTTTGTTATGTGTCTTCCATTTGTGCCTCCAGTCGAACTTTAAAGCTTTAGTACATTTAACCACTTCCTAAAAAAAGTTCCTACTAAAGTCCCGTCCCCACAAGTTCTATCTTTCATCTACCATCTTCTTCCACTATCACATTTCTACTAATGTTCAATAAGAGCTAGCAACTTAATTAACTAACTAATAAATTACTTCATTAATTAATTAATTATGTAAAAGTAGGTTTGCACCAAAAAATATTGAATTTTGATTAAAATATGGCACAGACAGTTGGTAAGAATAATTTTTAGAACTTTAAATGCAATTATAATAGCAAAAAGTAATTAAATTAGAATAAGACTATAAATTGCCTAAAATTATTATAAAATTAATTTTATATTGCTTCCATTTTTTTTATTTTTAAAAAAGATAGTTTAAATATGTTAATTTTTAAGTTAGTACTACAGCAATGATAAACAATACATACATTTTTAAAATGTATTTAAAATATATTAATTTCTTTCATAAATATAAATTTTAAAAAAGTTAAATACATACCTAGTCCTCTGTATTTGTAGTGAAAAACTCATTAACTCCATGTATTTAAGGTCTAACTATGTAGACATTTCTGATAAGAAGTCTACTTTTATTCCACTTCTATATATTGTTGTAGATGATAAACTCTTATCATGTATGAATTGATCATGTAGTTATTCTCTTGTATTATATAATTGCCTACTGTACCACTTCATTACGTTGAATACAATTTTGAGATATTCACTTCATGGTATTAGAGCCGCGAAAAGGTTCAAAAACCAAATTGTTTCACCATGAACGACTCTTCTTCAACCTCTAGCCACATTACCACTAACAATTCTCCTTCATCATCATCAACTGTAGCCCTTCAATCCTTACCAAATATATCCCATCAAATTGAATTCCACCAATTACTTGTTATGGCATGCTTAACTCATGCAATTACCTCATAGTTATGATCTTGCTAATCACATTGATGACCCGATTCCTCCACCTTCTCCAACATTAATTGATAATCTACCCAATCTTGCCTATCAAAATTGGTTTAGACAAGACCCACTTGTATTGAGTTGGATAATTGGCTCTATCTTAGAATCCTTTGTTCCTCAAATTGTTGGTGCGAAAACCACCCGCCTAGCATGGAATAAGTTGTCTGCATCCTATGCTGTAGGATCCAAGGCTCACACCCGTACCATCAAGGCTCGGTTCTTCAAACTTACCAAAGAATCATTTGAATCTATTACTCAATATGTTCAGTGAGCAAAAGCCATATATGATCAGTTATTAGCATTAGCTAATCCGATCTTGGAACAATATCTAATACAAGTAATTCCCAATGGTCTTGGCTCAACTTATAGGCCATTTATTTGCTTCCTTCAACAAAGACCAGATGATATCTCTTATGATGATCTATATGGTTTACTTATTAGCGAAGAAGAGGATTTACAGTCTGACATTGACACCAAAGACACTATTGCTCCAATAGCCCCCTCGCTAATCTACACTCTTCTTCTAAATCAGGTGGTCGACAGTCCTTTTTTTTCAAGAGGATGTGCAGGTTACTTTCAACGTGGTCGAGGCCCTGGCTTCAATAACAACTGGAGTACTTCCCGCCAACCTTCCTACTCTTCATTTCATCCTCAATCACACCTTGTAGCTGCCAATACACCCTCTTCGGCCTCTCAGTCACGGGTCCTTAACTCTGGTGCAACTCATCACTTTACTCCAAACTTAGAAAACCTGTCCATTCTGAGTGATTATCATGGTCCTGAAGCTATTAAAATTGGTAATGGCAACTCTCTCTCTCTATTCATCATACTGGTTCAGCTATTTTCCACACTCCTCAACATTTTTTTCTTTTAAATCCATTTTATCATGTTCTAATCTATTATCTGTTCATGCATTTACTAATGCTAATAATGCTTCCATTGAATTCTTTTCTAACCAGTATTTGATAAGGGATATTCACACGAAGGCAGTTCTTCATACAGGCCAGAGTGATCAAGGTCTCTACACCATGCTTCTTGCTCCAAGTCGAACCAAATTTATTTCTCCACAAGCTTTTATGGTGTCTTCTCTTTCACATTGGCATCGTATTCTTAGACATACCAATATGTCTACAGTGAAACAAGTCCTAATGAATTTTAATATTCCATTTTGCTCTTTTAGCAATTTTTTAGCCTATCATTCTTACAATATTAGTAAGAGTCATAAGTTGCCATTTAGTCTATATACTTATAAAGCCAAAGTTCCTCTATAATTAATTTGTTCGAATGTGTGGGGTCCAGCCCTAGTTACTTCAATTGATGACTATAAATATTATGTTATTTTCTTTGATCATTACAATAAGTACAAATGGATTTATTTTCTTCATTATAAATCTAAAGTACTTAGCACTTTCATAAAGTTTTAGCATCTTATAGAAAAATATTTTGGTATTCCTATTAAATATTTTCAGGCCGATTAGGGTGGGTAGTTTCAAGCTTTAACAAAATATCTTCTTGATAATGGCATTACATAACATAGTGCTTATCCAAAAACTCCTGACCAAAACGGATGTGTAGAATGCAAACATCAACATGTTGTTGAGACAGCTTTGGCATTGTTAAATCACTCTCATATTCCCCATATTTATTGGACCTATGCTTTTGCAACTGTAGTGTATATAATTAATAGACTCCCTACTCTTAAACTGTAAAATTTATCACCTTATTTTGTATTATTTAAAAGTACACCAGACTATTTAAACATGCACATATTCAGTTGCTTATGCTATCCTTGGCTACGACCGTATGGTTCCAATAAATTTTCACCAAAGTCTTCTAGATGTGTCTTCTTGGGGCATAGTAAAATTCATAAGGGATATATTTGTCTTGATTATCACTCATCCAAAATTTATATCTCACGATATGTGATTTTCTATGACCAGAAGTTTCCTTATGCAATACAACAAAATAAAGTGGCACTAGTGGTTAAGGACTCTTCCCCTGCTATAATCTTTCTACCATCTCTCAATCCTATCCAACCATAACCACCCGATACATCTCATCCAACAACAATAATTGATCATCCTCATCCAATAAACCAAACACCTTCCTTATATCAACCCACATCTTTACCATCCTCCAACAATACCGGATCACCAAGTTCTCAAGGCCTACCATTAGTTGTTAACCTTACTCAACATTCCAATCAATCCCAACCACCAACCCGAACTCACACCATGATAACCATGTCACAAACTGGCAGTTTAAAACCTAAAGCATTGTTCTCAACCATTACTCCAAATATCAAACCTTTAATATTTACACAAGTTATGAAACATACAGTCTAGCATGAAGCAATGGATAAAGGATATCAGGCTATGATAAAGAATAATAAGTGGGAGCTTATTCCTTCACATCCATGTCAAAATTTAGTTGGTTCTAAATGGGTATATCGTATCAAGAGAAACAAAGATGGCACCATTGACCAATATAAAGCACGTTTAGTTGTAAAAGCCTATCATTAAAGGCATGGACTTGACTATACCGAGACATTCTCTCCAGTTATAAAACCAACAACTATACACTTTATATTATCTATGGCGGTTACTCAATATTGGCCAATTCATCATTTGGATGTTTTAAACGCATTCTTACATAGTGATTTAGATGAAGTGGTTTACATGACACAACCCTAGGGATATGTTGATCCCTCCTTCCTTTTCAAGTTTTCAAATAGAAGAAGTCAATTTATGGGCTAAAAAAAGCACCAAGACAGTGGTTCAAGTGCTTATCACAAAGCTTATTATCCTTAGGTTTCAAAAGCTCCCAAACAGACACATCCTTGTACTTTTATATCAAGGATACAGTTCAGATTTTTTGGCTTAACATACGTGGATGATATAATTCTAACGGGTAATGATTCTTCTCTCATATCCACTATTATTACTACTCTTCAAAACCAGTTTCCCTTAAAGGACTTGGGTTCTTTAAATTACTTTTTTGGCATCGAGATTTCCTGGCATAATGATAGCTTATTACTTACCCAATCAAAATACATTCGGGAATTGCTTGAGAAATCCAATATGACTGCTGCCAAATTGGTTACTACACTAGCTTGCCCAACACACCAGCTCCATTCACAAGGACCTATGTTTCATGATCCCACCTTATATCGTACTATGGTTGGTGCTTTACAATATGTCTGCCTCACTCGACCAGACATAAGCTTTGCAGTAAATAAAGTTTCATAATTTATGCATTCCCTAATAGACCAACATTGGATGGCTGTCAAAAGGATAATACGGTATCTTTGTGGTATTTCATCTTATGGCCTTCTAATTCGGCCATCTACACATTCCCATAGTTCAGCATATTATAACGCCGACTGGGGAGGAGATATCAATGATCGTAAATCCACCTCAAGCTACTCTATATTTCTTGGCAATAATTTAATCATATAGGTTTATAAGAAGCAAAGGACAGTTGCAAGGTCCTCAACCAATGTTGAGTATCATTCCTTAGCTTCAACTATTAACGAGATACATTGGCTTTGCTCATTACTTGCAAAAATTGGTGTCAAACTACCATCTCCACTAGTACTATGGTATGATAACTTGTCAACCACCTATTTGACATCAACTCCCATTTTTCATTCACGGTCCAAGCACCTTGAAATAGACTTTCACTATGTGCGCGATAAAATTGCCAAGAAGGAGCTGTTGGTTCATTACATTTATACTCATGACCAGCTAGCTAATATTTTCACTAAGCCTATGACGAAGATGAAGTTTACTCATATCTGAAACAAGTTTTGCATCGTTCACTCTCCGATATAACTTGCGGGTGGGTGATAAGAAGTCTACTTCTATTCCACTTCTATATACTATTGAAGATGATAAACACTTATCATGTATGAGTTGATCATGTAGTTATTCTCTTGTATTATATAATTCCCTATTGTACCACTTCATTACATTGAATACAATTCTAAGATATTCACTTCAATTTCAATTTATAAAATGTATGTCTTTTAAACACCTCCATACTTGTAGTGAAAACACGCACATCTGTTAAGAGTTTAGCTCAATTTGCTTTTGTTGAGAAATTTTTTTTAGTCCCTGAATTTATATTTAAAGTTAAAAAAAATGTCAAATTGATTATTGTTTAAGACATTATTTAAACAAGCACTTTCAAGTTTATTAACTTTTTAGTCCTTCCATTATAGCCCAGTGGCTCAGGTGATGGACATTACAAGGTAAGGTTAATTATTCGATTCCTCAAGGATTGGCCCAAGTTAGTGATGGGAGCGGCCTTGGCCCCTCCAATTTTTTTTTTTTAAAAACCTAAGTATATATAATGGAAAATAAGAATTGGCCCTTATTGTTATAACTTGAATTTTTACAAATTATAAAAATTAAATTATAGGATTTGCAGTGTTAATAATTATTTAATTTAATTTAATTTAATTTAATTTAATTTAATTTATGATATTTGATTATTGGTGAAATTAAATTTGAAATTTTGTTGAATATTATTTTACTATTATTGACTTAGTTTATTTTAATACACTTTAAAAAAAATTTAAGTGTATATATAGATATTTATGTGTGTGTGTGTGTCAGGCGATTTTCGCAAGTGTACGGATCGAACAAGTAATATAATGATAAGTAGAGTATCGTTCCCAAAGGGAAGGAGTAATTTCTAGCACTAGTTATGGCTATGGATTCTATGAGCTAATACAATCAATAAATAATGGTGAATATCGAGCTAGAGATAAGATAAAACAATAAAAATTGCTAAAAGGAAAAATCAAGGTTAAAAACTAGAGCTTGGAATTCGCTCACCAGGCACTTACTCGGATTACAGGATTCAATCGAGACAATCTATTTATCTCAATCAAGGGTAGTTTGTTCTGTAGTTCCTGAGGCTTCTCT